>UCOM01000122.1:0-133184 GCA_900474385.1 Ormyrus pomaceus
AGCGACATCGAAAACCCATGTATACATAATTTTAGCAAGATTTATCGAATTTTCGAGTTTTCGGACGCCATTTTGAATCTGCCATTTCAAATTTTTTAAATTTTCATTGATGATTATTGCAAATCTGAGTTCAAATTTGTAATTAGCGACCTCAAAAACCCATGTATATATAGTTTTAGCAAAATTTCATACATTTTAGAGTTTTCAGCCGCCATTTTGAATCCGCCACTTTGAATTATGCAAATGTCACCCTATATTCATAATTAGCGACCTCGAAAACCCTCTTGTATGTAATTTCAAATCAATCGAAGCATCTGACCTTTTTTTGTTGTTTATTTATTGATTTAACAAATCGTTAAAGAAATATCGACGTATATTAATGCTAAGTACTTCCTAAACTTCTACTTAAATGAGATTACAAAAAAACCGATCGAAAAAGCGTCATATAGTCTCTGATATACCATAAATGAGAAGATCATTTTGGTGGTCAATATATTGATCACCATGTCGCAAAGGGTTAATCTCAAATAATTCATAAAGAAAATCTTGGCGCCTAGTTTATTTTGATCAATCAAAATCAATTCTTTAGATACTTCAATATGGCTGCTCATCACTTTTTTAAAAAAGGACTTTTTTATTAGCTTGAGAATCCTCAATAAAAAATTCAAAGATGATTTTGTAATTTTGATTACATATATATGCATGCATTCACAGAAACTTTTTCCCTATAAGAAATTTCACCATTTTTTTTTTGTTTTTTTTTTTTTTGCCAGTTCACCAATAATTCACCAATTTTTTTTTGGCCAAATATTTTGGTGAAATATTGGTAAAAAGCTGATGAAAAATAAATATGATAGATAATAAAAATGTAAACTAAAGTTTTATATTTAATCTTTGAATTTATTATTTAAATTTAAAAGTTTGCGGATTAAAAAATTTAATTAACAATTTCAATTTTTTATTAAAATTAAGAAATATAAATAATGTAATAATTATTCAATACATTAATTTCATGCAATTTTAAAAAATTATTTAAACTAAAAATCAGTTTAAGTAGAGAATTCTTTAAAAACAATTCAATACTATTATTAAATGTTATTATTTACATCATTTTATTATTTTCACTTTGACCAATTTTCGACAAATTTTTCGATCAAAACGATGTCGTTTTTAACACGGTTATTCGTAAAAAATTTGCCCAATTTAAAAAAATTTGGTCAAAAATTGACACAATGCTGATGAAAACTTCCGACAAGATATATTTATTTTTTATTTCAAAATAGACTGCCATACTATCATCACAAAAAACGTTGCGCAATCAAACAAATAAAACCTTGAATCGAAAATTTAACATTTAATTCCGTGCCCTCTGCCACGACTCCTCACTTTACATCGGATGCAAAAAGTCGAAAATCATAAAACTCGGGCGTGCAGTCGCAATAAAGAATTACAAATCTCGAGACCGCGGGCAAAATAAAAGCAGCCGCCGCCGCCGCCGCCGCCGCGCCGCTCCGTCGTTTCGATTCTCGCTGCAAGCCGCGCTCAATATTGCTTTCCTCGTAGCGCGCGAGACCTTAAGGCCTTAGCCGGCGGAGCAAAAACGAGAAGATAAAGGTGCAAAGCAGACGAGGAGGAGGTGGAGGAGGAGCAGATAAGAAAAAAAGAAGGTGGGAGAGAGGGAGCTCGCGATACTGTAACCGCGTAACGCCGCCTACGTGACGGGACTTTAAAGGCACTCGCCCCGCGGCAATATTCACGACGCGCCCCTTAACAAGCTCTATATGGCCGAGGAACTTTCTCGGCCTGAATCGAGTGTCAGAAGCGCTTTTTCAAAGTCCGACGTGCGATCCGCCGCGCGCTTTTTTTTTTCTCGCGCTGCTTAGTTTGTATTTTTGTGGGCGAGAGTTTCCGGGTCAATCATGCTACGTGTGCCATCGATTTTTCCGAGTTTAGAATTTTAGCGAAGGAGGTCGATCGTTTTTACCTCTGCGCGCGCGAGGTGTGCCGTAAAGTTTTCAAGTTCACCGGTGCCGCAACTTGCGCGAATTAATGTTTATGTCAGGTTTTAAATATCATTACCGAAGTTTCGGACCAAGTTTTTGCCCGCGTTAAGGGTCTAATTTATTTTTCAGAAGACGTGATGATCATGGCGAAGTCGGTGTTCGGTTTCGTGATGAGAATTAACCTAAGGGAAAATAAATCATAAACTTTCCAGTTATCTTGTTAGTTTCAATAGAACTTTTTAACTTTTTTTAAAGCAGCTTATATTCTGAGAATTATAAATTTTTGTTTCACATATAAATTTAGGAGAGAAGAAAAGGCGGAGCAAAATAAAGTCTACTTTCTTTATATATCATAAACTCCATTCTTTCAATGTAGGATTTTTCTGTACTTATAAGGTAATCCGCAGGAGTTACTTAATAGGACTTTTTATCTTTTCTCGGCTTTCCTAGCAATAAAAGGGTCAGCGTTTTATTAAACTCTTTCTTCAAAACTTTTTTCACCGGCCAAATTATTAATTTTTTTCGAAGCTTATATACGCCGAGCAATAAACTTTAAAAAATCTTTTAAGAAAATCCAAAACACTGCATTCCGTTAATTTTCATTGCACGTAAAAGTTAAAAATTCATTTTCCTCCTAAAATTTATGAAGCTCCTCCGCGCGGGATAATACCCATAGGTTACATAAATTTCCCATAGACTTCATGAATCCAATAACCGCGTACGTTTCCATAAAAGCCAGGCTCGCAGCGTTCCGCAAAATATATTAACTCGAAAAAGGCGGCGCGAAGCCGGTATTCCATCATTATTTCTAGTTTAAAAATGTTGTCCCTGCGCTTCCCTCTCCTCTCCGGGCGTTCCGCCCGCGACGTGCCATAAATTCCCGTCTCGCTACGTGGATAAGGAGCCGAGAGAGAAAGAGAGGACATTAGAGGAGAAAAAGGCGAGCGGACTGCTGCTCCGCGAGGATCGTAGGTGTGAGCCGTCGAACTGTAAGCGAGAAAGAAATGGAAAATCCTGTCGGTGCACTTGGAGGGATAAATCAAGGCCTTGCCAATACTGGTCCGATACGAGCTTTTATTACGGTGTTTCCCTGTTTTTCCCGCGGTGGCTGGCTTTTATATATTTACACGGCTACGGCTCCTTACCGGATATCTTTTGCGCTCTATCGGCTTTTTTTCCCCCTTCTATGCCGGGAGCTGCTCGACGGAATTTTCGGATTTGTTTGCCAGTCGGCCTGGTGATTATCGACGCTGTCGTATTTAATCTTTGGCGGCTGCGGTGCGAGGCTTTAGATTTCGGGGGAAAGGGGCCCGCGGAGGTAAGGGGAAAATGAAAGCGCAGGGGATTAGTTCGAATATATATGGATGAAGGATATTTCGGCTGCGCCGGTTATATCAGGATGTCGGTTTTTTTTTGGGGGGGGATCAGCCGGCATTCGTCGAAACGTCGTGGTATTTGTAAATAAATAACTTGCTTAGAGAAACTTGTTCACTATAATAACTGACACTTTTCTATACTTGAATATTTTCGCGAACTTTTTCTAACAGTTTAAATGTAAATTATTTTCAGTCTTCATTTTGCTGAAATTACAGGGAAAAAGAATTCTTTGAGAGTCAAACCAATGTTTTTAATAAAAAAAATTGTTTTAATTTTTGTAATGCCTCGTGAGTAAATTTCCGTTTCGGGCAAAAGTAGAAAAAGTCTCGACGAACGACTCTAAAATAGTAATTAAGAAAAATCTGGGAAAGGTCCTTTTCCCTTCTAATTTTTGTAAAAGTGCGTAAAAACGACATAAACCCAGCGAAAAAAATAGTAACGAATCTCAACAAAATGTATTAATTTCGAAAAGTGTCTACTTCGATGAAATGAATAAATCATTGAAAGTACGCAATTTTATAGCAAATAATGTTATTTTGCTTTTGCACGTTATAAGAGTGCTTTTGAGAATTGCAATAATAAAGTATTTATAGGAATTCTGGTGAAAATTCGTACAAAAGTAAAATGGCATGTATTAAAATTACAAAATGTATTAAATAAAGGCCGGCACGAATAACGAATAAAATTTAGAGCGCAATAAATGTCTACTTTTTAATCACTGTTCATTTCAACTCTCGAAAATAAAACGCAATTGCGTAGCAGCAATATTCACCCTTTTCCACCGACTTCTTAAACAGCGACAAACCCGATATACATAAAACGCTTCATCATAATCTTCCACCCTTTCGCACACGACTTATCCGCGCTAAAATCAAATTATGTCCGAGAAGAGGCGTCAGAAGCGGCTAAGCAGCCTCCGGCTCGTTGGCCCTCGTTATTATGTAAATCCATTGTTAAGGGAGGTCGGTGCTCTTTAAAGGTCTCCGTACTAACTGCCGTCGACGCCTCCGAAGCCGATGCGAGGGACACTTGATGGGCTTGAAAAGGGAGGTGGCCCGCAGTGGGTGGAGATCGAAGCATGACTGTTATCGCGCCACAGAGATTTGATGTACTTACCCCCAGGGATTAGAAACCGCTCTATCCGGGGCGAGCTAATGATAATTAATTAGCCGGCCTGGATCTTGCGCTATCTCCTTAGACACACTGGACTCTCGAGGGCTTCGATGACGGTTGAATCGTTTTCGGTTTCATTGCTCTGTCGGGGAGAAAAGGAGGGGAGTCGCCCGGGAAATTTATGATACGGAAGGGTGTAGCTCGTATTTTTCGACCGATGCTGGAGGGGAGGGCGGGGTTGAAAACGCGGAAATGGCCATAATAATGGCGCATTTGCATGGGGTTTTGGCTGGTTTTCGAAGATTGTCCGTGAAATGTAACTGGATTCAATATGGCGGGAATAAATTTGCAAAATCAAGGGGGCTATTGATTTTTTAAAAGCCTTCGCGATTAATTATTCTGAAATTCAGATGAAAGTTATGAAATTCAAAGTCCAGACGATAAAGGTATTATTATGCAGTGCTTGATGATTGTTTATTCTCTGACCTTTATTACAATTATAAAATTTAATTAACACAGATTCAATACAATATCAACCAATTGGAAAAAATCGAAAGAAATTCGAATTTTGTTTATCTCCTAAGCAACGACCGCAGAATCAGTTTCGAAATTCGCGCGAAAAACTTTTTATTTTCGTTCGGCGCTGAATTACGCGGCCACTAAATCCTCCCGAGTAATTCCAAAAATGCGCGAGAACTTTAAAATTCAGCGGCTCATTCCCCGCGAAAAATAAAATTCACATTCGCGCGCTAAGACACTTACCATAAACATGCTGCACTTTCTCAACTCGCCCGCTCGCATCGCGTCGTCGCGTTAAGCGTAAAGGTAAAGTAAGGACGCACCGGCAAAAGAAAGATAGAGCAATCTCCCGGTATCACCCGGTATACCGATATCCCGCATCCCGAGGTCTGCTTGCCTATACAGGTATAACTCGCGGCGTCTCGAAATTGCCAGGCGTAATTTCGCGTTAACTCCGCTTACCGGCGTGTAAGGAGAAACGGAGGAGAGAAAGAAAGACACGCGGCGGGGAGAGGGGTAATCGCGCGTCTTTTTTTCCGGCAGCCGTCCCCGTTTTCCGTACGTGATTACGTCGATAAACGTCGGCTCAAGGACCGGAATCGCTCGTTCATCTGCATACTCACGAACCGGATGCAAAAAGCCTCGAGCTGCGGCGGAGCTCTACTCGATCAATTTCGTAAAACGCGTACGTCCGCGCCATTTCGTATTACCCGCGGCGGCGGCGGCGGCGGCAGCAGCAGCCGCTTGGCCTTATTTCGGCTCTCCCTGTGCTTATACAATAGATTCGGGATTTACATGTAATTACGGTCACATGTTAAATGATATAAACGTGCGGCCTCGCACTCCGTGGCTCGCTTTAAATCGTCGGAAATTCGAGCCGATGAAATCTGCCGCCACCGCCGCCGCCGCCGCCGGGAAGTTCGGTCCTGGAATATGATCGGCGATTGCTCGCGGACCGAATAGAAATTGCCTGAATTAGGGCGGGAAGGGGTGACTCTACGGGTGACTAATCAGTTTTTATAGCCAATTATTATTCAACTTAGGGCCTCGAATTTACGCGACAGCATTATACGGGGGAGGCTTTCCTCGGAGCGTTGTAAATTTTATGCTCCCATCAATTTCTTCTTTGGATTGTAGTGAAACTTCCTTTAATAGGCAGCGACGGGGGCGCCTCATTTATTGCTTCTGAATATCGCTGTATAAATTATATTTATAGAAATTTTGAAAAACAGTCGTTTCGCACGAATTTTAAATGCTTTCTCGGCTGAACTTGGGTGAATCTTTTAGAAGTGATAAAATATCGTTATGGTCAGACGTATATTCGATATCTGTTTTCCATTGTTCGAAGTACATTGATGTTCGGCAAAACTATTTATTTATCTACACTGAGAGAAGTGTTTCAGTAAAAATTACAAATATTTCAATAAAAATTACGAAACTTTCTAGTACTGCAAGCACAGACTGCCAAAACCAAAAAAATTACCATACTTTTTAGTAAATTTTAATGAAATTTCAGGAACATTTAATAAAATTACACGAATTTTTACTAAAATTTCATTAAAATTTACTTAAAAGTATAGTAATTTTTTGGGTTTTGGCAGTCTGTGCTTGCTTTTCTGAACAGTATAGTAATTTTTACTGTAACTTTTTCTCCGTATATACAAAGTTGTTGGCTTATAACTTTCTGAAAGTAGTATAACTTTATAAACGTCAGGCAGATTAACAATCAAATCATAATTATAGTCACGGATCAATAATCCAATTTCTTAATGATTCATACTTCGTTCGGCGAAAGGTTTTTCATCGAACAATGCCATTAGCTTCAAAAAAAAAAAGAAAAAAGCCGAAAGTGACCCGCTGAATATTCAGTCCGTCCATCAGCGCTCCTCGAAAATGGCTCGGAGATTAAAATTGTACAGATGAAAAAAGCGGGGGCAGGCAGACACCGGCCAGATTCGTCCAGCAATCGGCTTATCGGAATAAAAACTTTAAGCACGCGAATGCCGTCTTTCGCGCGCGAATCCATATATCCCTGCGGGCCCATAAAAATTCATGAGTCGCCGCTCCCGCCGCGCGACGCCGATATTGTATTTTTTCCATTTCGTCGTGTTATCGTTGCGGCGCTTTGCATAATGTCCGACTCTGTCTCTCGCCCAGTAATTTCGCGACTGTCGGCGAAAGGAGCGCATTAAATTACCGTCGGGCATCGGCGCGGTTTACGGGCCAGTTTTACGCGGCTCGACGCGCATCGAGAATCAAGAGCACCAGCTGCCCTGCTCTGCTCGGCTGCTGCCTCGCTGCAATATGCATTTGCGTATGAATTTTTGTGCGCGAGGGGCGCGTCGAAGCGCCGCCGTAGCCGCGTAAGTTGGAACGATCTGGTCGCGGAGTGCGTGGAGGGGTGAATGAAAATGGTTCTGATGGGGCGTCTTGGATTTTTATGATATCGAAATCTTTTTATACTTCGGAACATTGCAATGTTGTAACGTTTTTGTTTCGTTTTATTGAAGATGTATATAGGTTACAATTTCGTTTATGAAGGCAAAAAGTAATTCCAACACGGAGAAAAATCGCTAGTGAAAATTACTTAAAAAATTAACTAAGTGATAATGACTCTGACTTAAGTAAAATTTGCTGAATTATTAAGTAAGCACGTGCGAGAGAGACAGAAAGAAAGATGACGCCTCGGATTCGGTAAAAACTTACAAAGCTGAGTAAAGTTTAGTTAACGATGTTTGCTAAACTTTTTAAGCAACTTTTACTTACATTTAAGCTAAATTTTACTATGATTTTTTCTCCGCGAAAACATTATTAATATTATTATTTGCAAAGAGGGCTGAAAAAAAATCAACAAACCCTAATTAGAGATGCTAACGACGGAAGTTCTGCTTTTTGTTGGTACTTTAAAAAAAAATAAAAACGTGTGTGATCTATTTTCTATGCGCTAAAATATTTGAAAGCCGTTCATTTCCGTTTAAACTTTGAAATTGTTTTTTAAAATTGCGAACAAAATTCTTCGAAAATCACAGATATTATTTTGAAAGCTGAAACGCAAAGTGATTCTGCAAGGTTGAAATATAATAATGTAACGAACGCACATTCCGAACACCGCAGAAATCCATTGAAATACCATTCAGCAATTTGATACGCCTAACGAAAACCGTGTACACTCTCAATAACTTTTCCGCAAAAAGTAATTCGAAAAGCGCACGAAACGGTTGTTTAAAACCGCATTCGCACGCACGCGGCATCGTCTTTTAAAACGCGCACGCATCCAACTCCCGTAATGAGTTCTGCATACCCCCCACTTGTTTCGGCTATTTCGCAGCTGTTAATTATGAACTTTGTCCCTCGCGGCGGGGAGCATCGAAAGGCTTAGAACGCCGGCGCAAAGTGGTTTGCGCGTGCGCGTGTTAATGGCGGATGAAAAGTCACGAGTTACCAATTAGCGAGGCGCGGCGCGTGATTGTCTTCTTCGTTACGGTGGTAGCTGCAGTCGACCAGGATTTCGTTCGCTTAGCGGAAGTCAAATAGTCGAGCCTTTTGTTGCCCGATGGGATTAAAGCGCGATTAGCCCGCGCTTTTTATTAGGCGCTCGCGATTGTTGCCGCTCGGCGAGCTAAATTTCTTTTATGCGGAATTAAACGACGTAAATGGCGATAATTTAGATTAATTGTTAGTCGCATTAACTGTTTGACAGAATTCCGATTGTGATCGATTTCTCGCTGCGAATTTTAACTTGAAAAAGACCACACATTCAACTCACTATTCAATATCGTAATATTTTTCAATTCTGCAAACACTGTCACAATAAAAAACACGCACAATCGTTTGAAATCCTCTCCAAAATAAATAACCGATCTACTTTCGAAAAAAAACGACGAAATAATTGCAGCCTTTAGCTCGCAACTACATTTCCCCGCTGCAATCGCGGCCGCATCACTCCTCTCCCCTGCCGCAAAAAAGTTTGCAAAAAATAAGCCGGTGAACAAAAGCCGGCTCGCAAAGAGCTGATAATGAGGGCGAGTTAGTTGGGAGGGGGGGCTCGCTCATTTATTTACGGCAGGCTCCGCGTGAATCAGAGCATTCCCGTATCGCGGCAGCCGGGAAATCCCCGCGCCTCGCAAAAGATCGGCCGCGCGCCCCCTCCGCTAATTGGCTAATGCAACGTAACCTCGTTACGCGCGATCGAGTGCCCGCCACCACACACCGCTAACCGTGGAACGAGTGCGCGCGCGCACACAGCGCGCTCGGCCGCCCTCTCCAATGAGCGATTGGGCGAACGTCATAATCGGCAGCGGGCCGCGCTAATAGATCGTTGCCTAGGCCGTCGCACGAGAGCTCGTTAAGTGTTTCGGATGGCGACGAGATTGCCATTGCCGCGCCCCGCACGTTACTAGTGCGCGCGTCTCTCTCTCTCTCTCTCTCGCTCTCTCTCTGTTCGCTTGTTGCGAATTTCTGCTGAATGGGGCTGTCGAGTGCCCACTACTGCCGCCCATCGTCGGAATTGCATTTTTGGGGAGAGAGCCGAGCGCGTTAAGCCGTAAAGTGGTCGGCGCTAATTTGCGATGTTAATTTTTGGCCGGTGCGACCGAGTCGAAATAAACAGGGCGATAATGCGAAAGCGGTTTAAGAATTAAGCGTGAATAATTATTGCCCGTTTCGCGCGTCTATACTAATGCTCGGGAGCTGAATTATTTCTCGCTGCTGTCCGTTTTTTCCCGGCTAAGTGATGATCGCAGATTCGAACATTGAAAATATCGTCTCGTAATTATCGCCGTTCGTTGGTGGCAATTTTAACTTCCTTGCAAATTGAGGGCCCGATGTATTTGAAACTTATATAGAATGTTTTTTACTTTTGAAATTCCAGATTGTAATCTAAATAATTTTCACTTCTTATTTGCGATCCTTAAATTTTTCGAGCTAAGTATACACTAAAAAGTCCGCTAAAAAATCCTGCTCGTATTATTAGTTAGAAACGATTACTTTTCCCGAAATCTTGTACAAGAGTTGCATCGCCTCTTAGTTAAAAGTAAATTCCCGAGGCAGCTAGCAGCGAGGAAAAAAAACCCTGTCTTAAAGCCGTTGAATGGCTTCAGGTGGGTATAACAACGAGGAAGAAAAAGGTTAAGTGCCCCGATTTCCAGGGGGAATTTCGTGAGCTTGCGTGCGCTCATTCTTTATTAATATGCGGCCTTTCTGCTCGCTCTCCTTCTTTTCATCGACACGAGATCGAGGAGGTGATTAGAACACGGAGTTAATTTACTTAAGTCTATATTTCTATCGCCGGGTACTTTTCTGAAAACAAACTTCCGCGATCGTTTGTTTAACGGAATTCAGTTCTGAGATTAATTGCTTTTTATGTTGAAATTCGTATTCTTGCAAAATCAATATTTTACCGCAAGATGAGTGTTGAGTTTCCTAGCTGGTTTTCGATGATATTCACGAGTGTTCAAAGTCTTTCCGCAGTTTTAACATATAAATTTTAGTTCGAAGAATTTAAATTAAAATTTATATGTTAAATGAAAATGTAACTTAAAATTTTGTAGGATTAATAAGTAAATGTAGAATGTAAAAGTAGGTTAAAATTTTATATTTAAAATGAGAGCATTTTTCACCGATACCTTTCGTAGCGAGCAAATGCATATATTTTTAGTACTTTTCGACAAGGGTGTGGAAGTATTAGTATTCAGAAATAACTATGTTCGAGCTTGAAGTCAGTCAGCTTAAAAATAATGGAGCTATTGAAATATGTGCTCTCTGCAAGCTAAAGGTTTAATGTCTTCTATCTATTATTTAATTTTATTATTAATATCATTTTCTTATTATTTTCAATTTGACCAATATTTCACCAAGTTTTTGATGAAAACGGTGTCGTTTTTAGCAGGGTCGTTGGTCAAAAACTAGGCCAATTTTTAAAAAATTCGCCAAACACTCGTAAAATAATGGTGAAAACTTCCAACAGGGTAAGGAAGTGCGAATGCATTAGTTTTCATTGGACCTTTGAAAACCTTTGAAGATGTGCTTGAGAAGCTAAAACGTAGAGTGTCGATGGGTTTAAATCTGTGAAGTCGTAATTTTACACTCTAATTAAAAAAAGTAAAGTAGGTGAGCAAGAACGCGCAAACTCATGCTCTTCCAAGCCTTGAGATTTTCCAGCTGAAAAGTAAGTTTCGGGTAAAGCTGAGTTTTTTTCTGGTAATAAGAAAAGCCGCAAACGCTGGCGACATATTAGCAAAGTAATTAAAGGTTCAGTTGTCACACTAAGCAAGGCTCTGGCACGTATTGTCTATATTATCCGAGTTATACACGATTGTCAATTTATGTAAACATTATTACTATCGCGAGTAAATCAACTAAATAACACAATTATCTTGTACTTCATGAAAATGAGCAAAACCAATAGAGTATTTAATAATTCAAGATGTACTTCTAAGTTTATTTAACTAAGTAAGTGCGAATGCATTAGTTTTCGTTGGATCTTTGAAAATGTTCACTTGAGAAATTAAAACGAAGAGTGACGATGCGTTTAAATCTGTGAAGTCGTCATTGCACATTCTAATTAAAAAAGTAAAGGTGGTGAGCAAGAACGCGCCAATTCATGCTCTTCCAAGCCTTGAGATTTTCCACTTGAAAAGTAAGTTTCGGGTAAAGCTGAGTTTTTTCTGGTAATAACAAGAGTCGCAAATGCTGTCGACATATTAGCAAAAATATTAGTTTGGAATATTCTTTTTCGAAACATATGATACAATATACATTTAATAGTGTAAAGTAATTAAAGGTTCAGTTGGCACACTCAGCAAGGCTCTGGCACGTACTTTGTATATTATCCGAGTTATACACGACTTTTCAATTTACGTAAACACTACTATCGCGAGAAAATCAACTAAATAACCCAATTATCTTGCGCTTCATGAAAATTTGCGAAACCAATAGACGTCAAGCGCTCCTTTCAAAAGCCTTAGTTAATATCACAGCGAGGCACTAAAAATCCGTAAGCCGAAACTGGCGCGGGGCACCTTGGCGAAAAAGCGGCGGCGCGGCGTTCCATAAATCAAGCAGCAAGCGAAGCGCGTCAGGCCGTGAAATTGTTTGCGAATGAGACCGGCGGCGTCCCTTAACCGGTACACAGCGGGATTCTTATCTTGCTAAAGAGCCGCACGCGCCGATCAATCCGGCCGTCCGCGCGACCATTAGAGCGGGCAGAGGGAGGAAAGTTGGCCGGGCGACTCGTCGCGCTCGAGTTGAGTCGCGCCGCCCGGGGAATTACGCGCTCGAACGCGGCTCTTTCTCTCCCTCTCTCTCTCTCTCTCTCTCTCTCTCTCTCTCTCTCTCTCTCCCTCAGCGAATACGATTAACTTCTGCTTCCGCGATCTGCATTATCACCGCAGATTACAAAGGGGCAGTAGCTTGTTGACGGGATTCGGCGCTTTGCACTCCGATAACTTCCTCAGTGAAGTTCAGGGACGTCCGTCAAAATTGCGCCTTGAAAGACCGTTGTTTCGGTCGGAGTTTCGTGGTATTCCTTTGTCGGTCAGATACAATTAAGTAAGTATCTCGGTCTTACTAATATCGGTCGTAAGTTTAAGCATAGTTAAATGTGATAGCTTATAGAGACACTGTATACAGAAAAATTATAAGAAAGTTTTTAAAAATACACTAGTGTTAAGAATATTAGAAAGAAAAGCTTTATGAAATAGTATAGATATAAATTAACTTTTATTTAATTATAAAATGCACTAAGGTATTATTTCCTATCAGTTTTAAATTTACGATTAATATCAGTCATCTTCTTTACGTGCTCTTCAATTCGGCCTCATGTCATGTTTTTATATCAAACCACTTCCCATTTATCGGCGCTAAGCCGCCTGGCGTATAATTATTAGCTTAAGTGCTCGTGATAAATATGCTGGTAATTTCGTTGATTATTTGCATTCAAATTAACGTATTTTAGAGAATCCATTGTTAATGGTTTATTCAAACTAGAAAACTTTACCCGTTTCATTTCGTGGCCTGAATATGTGCATTAACTGAAGTTTAAATTGAAATATATGACTAATAAATAAATATATTTCAAATAATTACAAAAGAAACGAAAGCCCTACATTGGCGTATTTTCCTGGTGATTCCATCGCAGTTTTTATCAAGCAGGCCAGAATTTTTTCGCAGCAAAAAGTATAAATGCAGTGACGATTCGGCGCCGTAAAACTGAGACGTATATAGGCAAAACACGTGCTTAAAGTCTGAAAATAGAAGTGCCGCTGAAATTTGCGCAAATCGTCCCTCGATGCCCGGGGAAACTCGAGCGGGAGGAGACAGTGAAAGAGCAAACACGCGAGGAGTACGTCGCTGCGGCGGAGCAAAAGCGACCGCACGATAAGAAATTCCGTGAATTCCGTTTCATCGTCGAGCAAATACCGCTTACCGCCGCTCGCCGTGTATTCTTCGCGGCGAGGGCCAACGAGGGTATCAAACTTCCCACTGGCTGACACAATCCCGGAAAGTTACGGACGCGAGGATAAACGCTCGAAAGAGAAAGTAGAACAGCCCCGAGCTCCTCTGGAGCGGAGCTAGTTCCTTTTTTTTTTCCCCCCTATACCGATGTGTGCGCTTCTACCTATGTTTCGATAAATTTTTGGTAGAAAAATACTGGCCTCTTTGTTTGAGCAGAAATTTTAAGGATTGTTTGATTCTCGAATAAGTCAATTTTTTACTAACTCTCGGTAACTTTTAATATGTGCAGCGAGGCATATGTCGATTGAATAATTAAGGGATGGAATACTCACTTCAGCTGCAGTTTACTGAACCAACGTAAATACAAATATTGGAATTTAAACATTAATTATTTGGTTTTATTTGGTTAAACATTGATTATAGGATTAAGACTTTTACAGGTTCCTCATGAAATAATTGAATCGAGAAAGTTTTATAAAAATATTGTGAAATCATAAATTATTGCGAGCGGTAGTTAAATATTATTTTGGAACGCACGTTCTAGTTTCACTCTGGACAGGCTATTTTAGTTCTCTAGATTGGGGGTCTTAATTACGTCACTTGATGAAGCGGTCCTTTAATAAAATATATTTTTCGGTGAGCAAAAACTGGTCTAGACTGGTGTCTTTTCCGAAACATGATATGTCAATGATATACTGCTTAATCTTCTCTCTTTCGTCGGCACGTCGGCAATGTTTGCAGACTTCTTCAATATTTTTTTTTTTTTTTTACATTCAGGTCAACTCTTCAGCATATCTCGACTCGGCTCATGATTTATGGACGAGAATACCGAGACCGGAGAGCTTATCCGCAAGTCGTACGTTATATTATGAAATACCTACTTGACATGCGCGCGAGCCTGCACGAGAACAAAATGGATTGGTTGCGCACTGATTTCTAAAATCAAAGAAACGGTGAAGCCGAGACGAGGAAGGAGACGCGCCGCGCCGCAGAGGGCTCGAATTGCAGCGGCAGAAGGTTGCGGATGAGTCATTGCGGCTCGGAGATCCCCGGTTTAAAATAAATAGTATCTCCATAGCAAGCCTCGGTACACTCAGTCAAATTCCGCTCCCTTTCAGGCTGCGCTCTGTCATTCCAGCGGAGCGCGCACACACACACACACACACCGGACGGAATGTCGCCGGATGGTTCTCCCTCTCTCTGTGTACAAGTGTTTCTGTCCGTTAAGCCGCAAAAGTTACGAATGTAAATCCGTCGTATAGTCGCCGTGGCCGCTAACTGGCGCGCTCTGTTCTCGGCTTTGCGCATCTGGCGGACGTCGGGGAAGATCGGCCCATAAATAAATGCATGAGAGGGCGCGCACACACCGGCCGTCGTCCCTCCTTGTTTTTAGGCTACGAAGTTCTGCCGCCGGTTTTTGCCCCCCCTCGTCCAGAATTTCAATGGGGATCTTGCGCTCGGATGGGGAAACGATGATGATGGGGGGATCGAAGCTTATGAGTTTAAATCCGCTTGTCTTCTTTTTTTCTCTCTCAGCTGGCGCCCTCTGCATTTGCTCGAATTGCGAGCCAGGCGAAGTTCTGACGTGGAATTAGTCAAAGTTAGAATGCACCACCGCTCACGTAACACGTATAATTAAATTGCTTGCAATCCGACTAATGCAGGCGCGTGATCAAAGCGTTATACATGGATCCCTCAATTTGCGCGATCTTGTTTTAAACCCCGGTATTGATTACAGCGACGTAATTATGACGCGGGACTTTACAGTTTTACGAATAAGGTGTTAATGAGAGCCATTACATTTAAGTACAATAAGGGCGTTACGAATGCTACTTTTTCAAACTCTTGTACAGAATCACTGACCTCGATAACTCTTAAGTAGCAAATTTCAGCGCACAACCGATGAAAGAAATATAGTGAAGAATTGCATTGTACGTCTGCGAATAAAAACTTTCGGTATGCCCGTAATCACGGATTGATTAAAACTGACTTTTCAAGTTTTCAATAAGTATAATTGTTTGTGTGAACAAGTTCTTTGCAGTATGATTACTAAATCCCTTTAAGTATGCACTTGATCTCAAAAGAAACTTTTACCGCATTCATTGAAATTACTTATGTACCGAATCGCATATCTTCCTGAATTTTTCCGCGTCCCTTTCCCGCCTCTCATTAACATTGCACGCAGTGAATTTTTTGCTTCTTCGTTTCGCACTTGTTATTGCGAAAACAAAGTTTAGTTTTTTGAGCGGCAGAAGTTGGCGAAGGAAACGCGAACTCTGCGGCTTTCGCGTATAGATCGCGAGTCTCCGTACGCAGGCATAAATAAGGCACCGGAGCTCTTCCCCCGGCTGTACACTCGAGAAAACTGAATATTCTCGAGTGCCGCAATGAATAATTGGCGCCAACGGTTCTGCGAGCGGCTCCCAAGTAACAGAGAAATGCGTTAGTTATAAAGCCGGGAGCGCAAAAAAACGGGACCGAGTTACAAAGGCCGAGGCGTAACGAGAAAACTTGAAATAAATTAAAAGTTATGGATTAACTTTTTACTTCCGTTGAAGCTACATTTTTTTACAGCTAATAATGTTTTACTCGAAAATGTCTGTGGATGTTGCGAGTAAAGGCATAATTTTGTGCTTTAATGCTAATTAACTTAAGCTGTTCAAACAATCTTGTTCGAATAAAGCTTGTTTACAGAAATCTTATTTAGTTTTCTAAAGTATGTATAAAGAGTATAAAAAAAAAGAAATAGTTACAGTAAATAAATAAGATTTTTATTTAAACTGCTTAAGAATAATGTTCATTCTGCAACGAATTAATTACTGATATAACTCAGAAAGTAAAGTCACACTAAGCTTTACGTTATACAATGATTAGCGTGAATTTTATTTGCTTAAGGACAAAATAGACACAGGTACATTGCATAAAGCAGAATAAGGGAGAGCGAATGAAGAAAGTACGGAGGTTAAAAAGAGAAAATGAAAGCGAGCGAGAAATGGACGATAATTCAGAGTAGGCTGTTAAAGAGAGAAAACGGAAAAGCACCCGAGCGTAGAAAAGCTTGCGTTGTTTTGCAGAAAGCGCCCAGAGAGCGAGCGAGCGAGAGAGAGCTTTAGACATTTTCCACTGCACGAAGGAACCCGGAATTTCGGCTTGCCGGCTGATTGTAGCAGTGAACTCGGTCGCTCTCTCATTTTTGCGCGGCGCCCGGCTGAAAAAAGGTTCAGTCGACAAAAACAGCGACACGTCTGGCTTGACGCCCCTTAACCGAATGCTTTATAGCTGTAACTAGTCGCGCGAAGAACAACCAAACCGGATAGGCGCCCCTTTTTTACGCCGGGTTGTGTATATAATTAAACGCGCTTGCCCCTCGCGCCGCGGGCAGAATTTATTCGGATTTTCCTTTTGTCGCGAGTTTGATACGCGCGAGATTTGTTTTTCCTCGCTTTGAGGCCGTTTACAAGAATGAAAATATTTTGCTAAGTGCAAGAGGGTTTTCAGGTCACTGGCTTCTTTGAGCCTGACGTGGACATTTTTTTCCGATGTGGTTTGGTTAAGCGATAGTAGAAAAATACAGGCGCGCAAATGTTTGTTAGAAAAAATCGATCTATTCTTTATGACTGTTGGGGATTCAAATACTTATTTAAGGTATGTTTGTTTATTGAAAATGTATAATCTTAATCAATTTTGATCTGAAATGCTGAATAAAAATTAATTGACATATTTTTCCATATTCTATACTGTTGCCTTGAAAGAAAATAATATAATTAAATCTTGTAAATGCAATTTTGGAGTCAACAACGAAAGAGTACGATGAAACTTAATTTTAACTACTTATTCACTCATCATCTATTTCTGGTGTCATACTATGCATATCGCTGACAAAGTTTGTCCAAGTGGAAAATTGGATTTATGTAAAATATAACACAAAAAGTTTTAAAGTTCCCAACAGTTTTAAAATTATATTCATTTTTTACCATCGATAATCTAATAATTTAAATTCAGTGAAGCTTTTTTATTATTACTTTCTCCAATATCGTTAGCTTTATTATATGCCTCTAAATGCAGGAAAATAATCTAGTTTTAAACTTTGAATTAATAGCTTTATATAATAAGAATTAAAATTCCAAATCTACGATATTGCGCGATATCGAATGGATTTCTTTCCTCTGTGTCAGGTTACCTCGAGCCACGTACCTCTGTGGAATTTCTTTTTAGTTATAGCATCTCGAGAAGAAAGTAATATCGGAGGAAAGGGATGCAGCAAAGGCACGGAATCGTATATAAAGCAGGTAACGTTTCCAGATGGAAATGGTTGTCTTGCCATCCGTTGTGCGCGGATACTCAAAAACATACGGCAGGAGGAAGTAATAGTCAGAGTCGTCGAATTTTCGTCTGACGTTACAGTCCTCCGTTTCCCCTAAAATATCGCTCCCCAGTTACGGCGTGAAAAACGCTTTTGTTCGAACGCCTTCGTACCTTCGTCTCGCTTATTATTCGGTCTCGTGCGCTTCGATCTTCTTCCGTGGCCCTGTCGCATTCTATAAAACGCTTCCGAGAAAGCAGCTCTCATTCGCGGTCGTTGCATTCTGTTTCAGTCGGTAGAAGTGCTTCTGGAACACGTTTGAAGTTGTCAAACGAAAGCAAAAAGATACTACTTACCGCTTTAAGGAATCAATAAAAAAAAAGCGAATTAAAAAGTTTTGAAAATTGCATGTAACTAAATTGCTCGGGAAGGCAAAAAAAGAGCTTTAATAGAGCGTAACGAGATAACAGCGGCAGTCGGTATCACTGGCAAAGCACTTAAGTATGCAAACGAGCCGAGACAAAAAACGAATTGCGGTGTCTATTCCACTTTGAAGTCAAGAAATCCACTTTTCGTTAACTATTCTCCGCGCTCATTCTTGCTCTTTAATCTCCCCCTCATTCCGAAACTATTCTCATTCGCTCCCTCGCAGTCTTCGGCTTCGCGCTCCTCCGGCTCTCTCTCTCTCTCTCTCTCCTCCCCTCTCCTCCCCGGCAACTCGGCAAATGGATTGGATTATTTCAAAGCGCGCTCCGCTCGCCTCGGTGAAATTCAGCGGAAGGCTCGCATCCCCGCTCTCTCGCACACTCGCGCACCCGCGTACTCGCGCCCGCAGATTCGCCAAGTGGCTGTGAATTATCGCGGAGGAGAGGAGCAGCTCGTCACGCCGCGCTGAGAGCTTTCGCCGGATCCTGTCGCTCTCGGCCGCCGTCGCTGCCGCCGCCGCCGCCGCAGCCGATTCAACATGACGAATTACTTTTGTGATTGCTATCTCTCGACCCTCGAAACGAGACGAGACGTTCATTTTTTACGGCTCGTTCGCTTTCGGTTTTGAATTAGGTTTTTCGGGGGTTTTGGGACTGGAGTTTCGGATATGTTGGATTAGCCGAGGCGAGGCTTTGTATAGTTTCGAGATATTTCGGCTAGTTGATTATTATTTGAAATTGGAGTGAAGTTTCGAACATTATTGTACAAGTTGATAGATAAACAATCCGGAAATTGTATCTGGGTCGTGTTTACTTTGGTTAAGAATTCAGTACGTTGTAGCCGGTATAACGGCTACTAAATATATGTATACAAGAAAACCTTATTCATAAGAAATCTTACATTTAAAAAAAAAATTATTTGCATATATTTTATGAGTCTTTTAAAATATAACTATAAAATTGATTTGATAAGTGGTAAAGCAGTAATTTTGTCAGAAATTGAATTATTTTTCATTGTATAATATTATGAAATCTGATAAAAGCATTAATTCACTAAAAGGTATAAAATGGTCAAATGTACATTAGAATATATCGAAGAGTTTCTATTTAAATAAGAACCTCATCCAATTCAGTTCAAAAAATTTTCGCTCGTCTAACTGGGAGCTGTGAAAGAGTGTTATAATCGAATCGGTTAAGCGGAATATCTGCGCGTGAAAAGGGAGAGGGGCACATTAAAAAACTAAACAGGATTGGCAGAATCTATCACCCGAAGATTGTCTTCCATGATTCAGCGGCTCTAAAAGCACCAGGATTCGCTGGGGAATCTGCCTTCTCTTCTTTTGCTCTTCCGAGTAAAATAGGTTCAATATAAGCACAGGATTCAGCAAACGAAATGGGGCCGAGATTACTGCTTTAATCTTCGTCGATATATACGTGCTTTAGGCGTTCTGTCTCGCGACTTTGCCTTCTCGCAGCCGAGTCGACTAAATGCGCCCAGTATCTCATCCGGACGTCTCGCTGCGGGATGTTTATTCGCCGGGAAAATTGCTCGATTGTATATATCCTGCCTTTCGGGCCGTTTTTGAACTTGAAGAGTTATTGAGAAGTTGTAGTACTTGAATAAACAATTGACTTGAGAAACTCGTTCTGTTTTTTTTTTTTTTTTTTTCAAAAATGCCCGAGGAATGATGAAAATTTACAGAATACTTTTTTTTCCAATTTCTCCGCGATAAAAATAACACTTTTTTCCTTTTTCGCAAAATAATTCAGTGAATCGTCAAAATGACTAAAAAATGCCCGATATATCAGATTGCTTTCTCTCAAAACTTGAGAGTAACGTTTCGTAAACAAACTGTCAACAAAATCAATTATAAAGAAAGCAGGCTTTATCGAATCTCCAGCACTCCGCGCCGAGAGCCCTAATCTAATTCCCATAAAATGGGACTTCGGGAGGCAACCCTAAACAAATACGTAGTTCCATCCACGTCGGCCCATCTCAACCCGGGAGACCCCGACGGTGTCGTGCTTTCGAAAAAAAGTGCTAAATCAGTCGGGCGGAGTACTCTTTGGACCGGCCGGCTTTAGACCTCTTATTGGATTTTTCGAGGAGCTACGAGCGAGTAAGGTGGCAGCTCCCTCCTACGAAGCTATACCCTTTTGCTTATCGAGGATTTATCAGCCGGAAGCCGCCAGTCATCGATTCTATCTCGGCCGACTCTTCTTTCTTTTAAGCGCATCGAGATTAAATCGAGCATCTCTTGCGGACGCCACTTTATAGCCTAAGCTATCCGCTTCTGCACGCTCTATTACTCCGTGGTTCCCTTCCCCTCCCCCCCGTTTCTCGCTCCTTTTCTCCGTCGAAGCCCTTATTTACTCGGGTACATTTTTCTCTTTTAAGGGGATGTGCTCGCGAGAACGAGGTACGGGGTAGGAGAAAGCGCAGCGTAATTGCCGCGGATTTTTTCCACCGAGTCACTGATCGAAGTCGAGCGGCTCTTTCATGGTCATGAAAAATTTAACAGTTTCAATTTATAACGGGGAATTACTCGTTAGTCGCATCGATTGCTTCGAGCGAGATTGGATGTCGACGTGGACATTCTTTTAGAATTGAAACCTCGCTTTTTTTAACAATTTCTTCAACATTTTAAGCTAATAGTTCACGTTCTCCTTTTTCGTGATTAAATTCGCTAAAAAATATCTAAACGCAGACTGCAATTATTTTCCACCCGAGTACGTATTTCCTCGTCGGAAGGTAAAAATCAATTTCTCCGCTGAATTATTAATTGGCCCACAGTCGGGCAAGTAATTTCTCACCTCGGCGGCGCGCGCTGCTTTGCTCTCCCAGCCATCAGCGCGACTCGCATATATTCCGCGTCACTCCGACACTCCGCACATACATCGCGGCCCCGTCGCGGCGCGCGGCTCCTTATTTACTCGGCGGCATTTTTCTCTCTCTCTCCCAGGACTCGAGCGGCGGGAGAATTGGTTGTTCGCCGTCGCCGACGCCTCGCCGGGAGAAAATACGAAGAAATAAGAGGATTCTCGCCGTCGTGTATGCAGGGAGGGAGGTTAACCAGCGCGCACGTCAACCCTCACCGGGAAGCGCCGCTGGCCGACTTATCGGACAGGTTTATCTCGCGCACGTGCGACTTATCGATTCTCCAGAGAGGCTTATGCACCGAGGCTCCTCACGTTTCGCGGCTCCTTCCTGATTTTGGACCTTTTTCCCGGGGAGAGGAAGGGCGCCGGAGATGCAATATCTTAGGGGCTAAATGGATTACGCGGCTCATCATTGTCGCTTGTTCTTGGGGGGGGAAGAAAGCGTGTTAGGACGTGGATACGGAGCTGCCCGTAATAATTAGGGGGCTTTCGCGCTTGATTAAGTTTTTATTTCCCGGAGAAATATCATTGATTTCGGCTTAGCCGCGATAATGACGCCTCGTAGGTTGGAATTGAGTCGTTTTTTCTTCTGGAATAATGTTTTTATTAAATTAGAGGGACTGGGATCAAATTAGCGAGAGTTAATAAAATAACAAAATTTTTTCGAAACTGAATTATGGACGTCGCTCGATTAAACCTTTTGAAAGTTAAACTTGTCGTATATGATTAGAACGCGTCTTCGAAAGCTCTTTTAAAAAATCGAGATTTTCGCGAAAATATTCAACGACAGCTGCCGTCGCGCGCTAAACGCAGTTTTTATTCCCCAGGTATTTTCCTGCTCATATTCGAGCCTGGAATCGGGCGAAACTTCAAAAAAACATCAGCCCGTGAGGCAAAAATAAAATATAAATCTAAAAACAGCGCTCGCTTTACGCGCGTAAAACTCCCCTGGCCTGTAAAATAAACTTCCCTTATAACGTATACATCCCGAGCTTTCACTTTTAAATATAAATACGTCCGTCACACGTTCTCTCGCTCCCTATTTGCGCTCGAGACTCCAGAGTCGAAGCTCGCAGCTCGCAAAGGAGAGAGAGAGCCCGACGGCGCGCGCGATGACCTCCTTCTGAAGCACGCGTGAAAAATTCAGCACCGTCTATCCCCCCCCGGGGGTGAGAGCCTTTGTACCGCGGCACCGCACGCTCAATTTCCGCTTACGATCCCCCGATCGAACTCGTCGCGAATAATCGATTAAAATCAAGGAGGACGAGAGCGGCGGAGAAGTATTCCGCTAAGCGTCAGGTATGTGTACGGGAGGTAGTAACCTAAGTAGCGAAATCCCGCAAGGATCAGCGCCGAGGGAGCAAAGCAATTGCAGCCGAGTATATACGGCAGCGTTAGACGGTTCAGGAATTATGTGCCTTTTGGGGCTCGATAACTCTGTTTATCCAAGGTAGAGGGAGAGAGAGAGAGAGAGAGAACGTCGACGGCGTCGTTGTCGTCCCGACTCGTAACGGCGCGACGACCTTCGAGCCGTGATTGATTGCCCCCGGCGACCTTTGCTCTCCTGCCCCGTTAACAAAGAGCTTTAATCATCCTCTGGGCGTCCGCGATTGTTGCTCCGTTGGTTCTCTGGCTTTGACTCGGGCTTTTGTCTTTCCAGCATGATACGCGGACTTACTTACGTCTGTTTTTCTTTGCCAAGGCGATGGCTTTGTGCGTCGTTTGGCTATTTACGCTAGGAGAGACGCTAGAAATAAACTTGCTGATTGATTGAATTGGGTACTTAGCGGTCGAGCGAAAAAGAGTTCCTGAAAATCTTGTTGGCGGCGTGGGTTAATGCGTTCTTTTAACGTTGTCCTATCGTGGGAGGGTATTAGTTTCTTCTGCAACATTAAATGCGAAGAAGGTAAATAGAATAAAAGTTTTACGACCGAAAAAAGGAGACCGAATAAGAAGCTTATGATTCGAGCGTACACAATCTTGAATTTAAAGTGGAATTTTTTCCTAGCACTACGAGCAAAGCTGTAAAAAACTCGGTCAAACGAGACTTAACAATGCCACTAACGAACATCCTGAATTATTTAAACACCAAAATTACGCTCGCAACTGAAAACTAAGTATCAGGTGAAACAACAATAATCTAGAACTTTCTTCTCGTCCATAAAAGAAAACGCTTCGCTCGCAAATGAAAACTAGAACGCTTCTTTTCAAAGGTGCCAGCAATTATTTTCAGCGCGCTCGTCCCTCCTTAATTCTAATCCGCTCTGCGGATCGTCCCAATTGCACTCTCGGACGTATCATTTGCGAGCGAGTGCACGGCTCCGTGTTTATTCCTCCCTTACAGCTCATGAAGAAAACCGGCTGCCTTTTTTTTTCTTCTTTAATTTAACCTTTGGAACGCGCACGACACGTTCCTCCCCCCCTGCACACAATCGCACGTGAAAAAGCTCCGGCGCCGTTCTTACGGGGGGCGCGGCAACGTGGAAGTGACAAGTGTTAAACTCATTTTTCTAGCTCGAAAGCTCGCGCGCGCGTATGACGGGTCATTACTTTCTGAATAAACGTTCGGGGTTAGGTGTGTGTATGTGTCTGGGTGTGTGGGTGCGAAACGGTGTGCGCGACATCGGCGTGCCAGGTTATTATTTCGGGCTTTACGAGCTAGTCAACGTTTTATTTCGGATGCAATGCACGCTGAATACAATCTGTCTAATACCCAAGAGTCCATATACCCGGGCCGGCATCGTAAATTTCACTTTAATGACTCGGCTTTCCTTAAAGGCCTGATCGCGATAAAAATATAAAGTGTGTTGCTCGTACGAGTTTATGTGCGTTTCTGGGCTGCTCAACGCTGAATTTTTATTGCGAGCTCGAGCTCATTGCCCCCCTTTTTTTTATTGGCGTTGCTCTTTTTTTTTCTCCTGGTAAAGTATTATGGCTCTGGACAATTTCTGCGAATTCGATGGGTGCTTGACCGAGCAGGAGGTTTATGCTGATGATGAATAATAAGTACTTATTTATTTAGGCTTGTCTTCAGTGTTTGTTTTAGCAGAATGTCTGCGAGGGAAAATTACTGAGTTTACTCGAGAAACGAGATTATTTATACATGCGAATGATTGTTTCAAAAATAGTGTTCCAGAAGAACTCAAATTGGTTCGACGAGTTTGAATAAACCAATCGTTTTACAAAAGACGAGCATTTCAACTATATCAAATGACTATTTGATTTAAGGCGTTTCCCCGAAATGCGGAATCACCGGCAGAATTTGTCAATTAGCGACTCACCCTCGACCCGACAGTGCAATTCTATCTCCGCCTCGCGTTCTCGGAAAAGGGTCGAAACTGACATTGTGCGCATCGCCGAAAATCGAGGCGCGCGTTAAAGCGCAAGAAGACGAGCGGAATTTGGGTATTGCGCATCGACGCACAGGGAGAGAGAGAGAGAGAGAGAAGGGACGAGGGAGACGCCGCCTGCCAAGCGTGGCGAATACTTCAGCTTCCGGCCATTCCGCGTGTTTCCATTCACCTGAGCAGACACGCGAGCTTCTCGGGATTTCGGGATTTTTCCTGAATTTTCAAAGGTCTCCTCGTTTGCGTCTATTCTTTCCTTGATTTCTTTGATTTAACGTTCTTTCTCCGTCGAGGAACAAAATAACTGCGAGTAAAGCAAGGGGAATCGACTAGGAACCATTGAAAGAAATTGTTCGTTTATTGACTGGTTGTAATAATTTGCTGTATTAAATGAGAAAATTAATAATCCTTTTAAAACGATTAAAGTGTGTAAAAGAAATAATTTAAAAATTTAAAGAAATTTTATTCCGAGTAAAAGTAGCGACGGCAAAAAGGAAGTAAAACAGGTTACTAACGTGGCTGAAATGGATTCGTCAGACCGAGATTTCACTGTGCGCAGCGCAAAATAAACCGCGTCTATCTCCTGGCTCTGTTTACTTAGCCTCCATCGGCGTCCTCTCTGCCTCGGCCACTTTTTCTTCCCCCCCTTTCAACTTCTCTCCTTGCATCTTGTTTACTTTCCCGTTTACCGAAATGCGGAGGTGCGTATAGTGGGAATAGCTAATAAGCCCTGAATCGCGTCCCCCTTTGAGGTATACGACGTTAGAGAGATCGAAAAAGTATCGGGCTTTGCGAGAAAAAGTTAAACGTTATGCAGGTTTTTAATGGTTAATGGTAAACAACTTTTGAAAGTTCTTGCGAACTAAAAAGTCAGAAAATTAGGGTCAAAAAAATATATTATACAACGTGATTTTAAGTCACCGTCCATTATCGAAAAAGATAGGCTTATTTATTACATTAAACGCTCGTTGGCGTTTCATGAAAGCAGGTCTTACTTGCTTGTAAACAAGAGCTTGTAATGATGTTGTAATAGCGGGTTCTGCGGGGAAAGTCTTTGAGGGGCTTATTTAATACCTAGCTGTAAACACTTTTGAGGGGTAGCGGCGAAAGCCTTCCTCAAGCGTTCAAGGAGGGTTGGGCCCTTTATTCAGCTTGTAAGAGGAATTAAATACTTTACACTTCATTTAACTCTCCGTGTCTATAATTAGAGATTTTGAATTCTGTCCCACTTAATTTTAAAATGACGCGTATAGTCACAATTTTGAGTTTACAAAAACGTTTCTCTATACGTATAAGAAACTCTTAAGTTATATCTAAATATCAGGTTTATTTGAAAGCTCATGCACATTAAATTACTTATTCATTTGCATAAACGACAGAAATTTCAAAATTAGTAAACAAGACGGAACGTTATCAATCAACGACTCACGGTGTACTCGGTGAAATTTTCAGATACCACACTTCCAGGTCAACGAGAAAGCGGGTAAATATAGGCTGGTCGCAGCTCGGTTGTTTGTTTCCACAACTTAAACCCTCTCGTCTCCGGCGCGGCAAAGGCCGAAGTAGTCCCCGTCGCTAATTGATAAAAATCGATCGCGGCAGTAGCGCCGGTTGCTGAAATAATGTCTCGCGCGCGAACGACAAACGACGGCGGCGGCAAATTGCCAGAACGGGGGAGAGGGTCGAATCCGCGTCCCTCTTACCCTGCCGCTGATAAATAACGGCAAATCACAGGCGACTGCACGGCTTTTTGGCATCGCTGACGCGAAATAAACGAGGAAATCACTTTTCTAAGCTGCCAAAGACTGTATATACGTAGCCCCGGAAAATTGACTGCCGCATGACGGAGGAACGAGGAAATAAGTATCGGGAGTTTCGGGGGGCGGGGAGACGTGGCGTGACGTCGCCGCCGACGGCTTTTAGGAAAGAATTCCATCGATTCCCGACAAATTAATTCGACGATAAAAGGGCGCAGGAGATCGAGTGTCGCTTCGACGGCTGGTGCCCCCCGTGTAAGACGATCCATTATTAATTCCCGGCTGTGAATTCGAGCTCTGCAGCTTCGATTAGGTGCTTTCTTCCTCGCGCCAATAAATTTAATGGATCTTATCGTCGACGCTTGCTTTCAGTCAATTGGCGTTTGAAGATTAGGTTGATAGCTAAACATTGGCGTAATGAATAATCAAATTAGAAGGTATTTTTTTCGAAAGTTTCCGCTGGTTAAAAGATTAATTTTAAAAATAGAAATACCGACTTGACATTGGCGAATAAATTTTCCCTTTCGAATTTTTATTGCATTGCCGAAACGACCAAAAGTTAAAGTTACGGAACAAAAAACGCGCGACAGTACCGTTCTAATAAAACACGCGAGTGAAATAACGACGAAAGATCTTTAAAAAACTAAAAGCACCCCTGGAGATTCTCATCGTCCGAGATTCCCGGGGCATATCCCAGCCTGCGCTCGCGGAACGAATACTCAGGCGAGCAATTCCGCCCGGGTCGCAACGGCACATCCAGCTCTATCACTCTCGGCTCGTATCCCCCGGTTCGTGCATTCTATTATCGCGGGAGAAAATTGAGGGAGAGAAGAAGCTGTGCGCGCGCGGCCCCGGTGCAGAGGCTAGCGCGGGCTCTCCTCCGCTTCCGGTTGAGAGTTGAGAAATGGGCCGAGTCCTTTGCCCGGGATGAAGAGAAAATGGCCACGTGGCGCAGATTCGCTCTCGCGATACACGAGTCTCGAGTATATATGACGTTACAATTCAACGTCCCTCACTCAATTTGTCAGCCGGCGTGCCTCTCGCCTTTTCTCTCTCTCTCTCTCTCTCCCGAGCCATTCGTTAAATAATATCCCCCCCTGGAGGAGAGACTTGAAATTCAGCGCGGCTGCGCTCATTTTTTTCCGGCCCGTTGCTTAGAGGTTTCACTGTCGCGCGAGCTGGGATTATTAGGCCGGGATGGAAGGCTCGTTTTCCGGCCGTCTCGGATATGTAAAGGAGCTGAGAGCGCCTTGTTAACGGGTCCACTTTGCGCTCAAGTAGGTGTGGATAATGAGTGTAGGTACAAAGTCATGCTTCAAGGTAATGAGTCGTTTATATCTATTAGAGACGTATGTCTGCGAATAAATTGGTCGTAAAGGGAAATTACGGGCTAAAAGGTAAAAGGAGATCTGCGTTACGGATGAAGTAATCTTTCGTAATTTAAAAGGTTGTCGAGTTAAATTTAAAATTTCTTTTCAAAAATTAAGAAAACCATCAATGCAACTGGTTATAATAAAATATTTAAATGCAATTAATTACACTGTACTTATTAAACGAAATGTCATAAATGATATTCAACGGGTCCCTGAAAGTTTCAGAAGTAAATATCTATCGTACGTCCTTGGAACGCCTACGAAAAGATAAACTAACCGCAGTACCTCGAGAATCGCGCCTAACAGATAGCTCTCTTTCTCCGCAAATCAATCGTTCGGAATTACGTGATAAATATCCTTTTTGTCCCTTGTCCCAAGTAATTGCCATATCTTATCTCGAGTACCAATAATGCCTTAATAGGGTACTTCCAGCCGCTCGATAAGCACTCTCTCTCTAAACGTCGCGTCTCGACTTGTACTTTCAATTCTCGCGAAAGCAGAGGGAAACATCCCCCTTAGCTCCGCTCTCGAAATTGGCAGTTTTACCAAGCTGCCTCGGCTCTTTGTGCGACGACGTATGGGACTGCGGGAGAATCTCGTACCTCCCCTTCCCTTTCTCGCGCGCCAGATTCTCTCCTCTCGAATTATTTAGAACGATTCTCTCGCCTCTCTCTCTCCCGTTGCTCAGACGCTCTTCTTGCTCTCCACACACTCGCCTGGGTTAAGGCATTCTTTTTTTGCCCGTCCCCGTTACTTCTCCCGCCGTGGCTCTTTCTCACTTTGGTAAGATCAGTAGCCCGGAGAGAAGAAGCTCTTTTCCGCGCTGCGTAATTCGTTTATCCTTGATTCGCCTTGTTTGAATTCAGCCGAGCCGCCACGCGAAGGGATTGCGAATTTGAGAAATGAGCTTCTGAAACGCGTAGGCGGACCTGCGTGAAGAAACTTTCGTCGGAAAAAGCTAAATTGAATTTTTTTTTTTTTTTTTTTTTCGAGTGTTTCAGAAAATCTTTTAAAAAATGTGAGTCCGGACGTAAAAGCAAAAGTTTATTTAACTCGTTCCTTCGAGCTTTTCAAAAAGTTTTTTTTCAAAAAGATGTTATCGGGTTTAATTACGAGTTTAAATTGCGAGTACATCTATCTTTGAACTTATTCCCTAAAAAGATTAATTAATATCTGAACCAAGATTGTTATTAATTGGATTGAAAGCGCCAGAGATGCAAGAATCAATTCATAAAAATACCAGGGAAACTATATAAGTGGGGCTCTCTAATTAAATGTCAAGTATCCTTGCATCTCTAGTTTTAATTAAGAAGAAATCTATTATTACAAAATTTATTAGTATACATAAGAAATGCCTCATTAAAAAAGCCCTTTTTCATTCTCACGCACATAATAGCAAATATTTGCGGAAAAAAGCTCAGTCCGTAAATGACGTTCCGCGTAAAACAAAGGAGCCCCACGTTTCGCGAGCGCAATTTTACGAACAAAACGCGAGTACCTCTGCGTTCTGGAAAGTGTGCGCAAGTGCAAGAGAAAAGAGCGGCTCTGCGCCAAAAATTAACATAAAATATTTGACGCACAAGCAGTTTCGCAAAAAGCCCCCCCGAAAATTAAAAAAAAAAAAAATGGCGCGTCCCTCATTCCTCCCGCTCGGTTTTCTTCGCGCAGGAGCATCAGACGCTTTCGCGCACCGTCGAGAATCGAGCCTGTAAACAGGTTCCCTCGCTCGGCGGATCTTCCTCGATTCGAGCGACGACAAATGCCGGGGCATCTTTTTCGGTGCTCGCCTCCCCGCGCCACCGGCTTGAATTACGCTCTATTTTTCTCTCCTTGCCTTCGTCTCTCTCCTTTCTGCTGCTTTTATTGTCCCCGCTTTTTCCACGTCCTTCACTCGGAGAAATTTCCCTGTTAGATTAACTATTTCCGCTTGTTTTACGTAACGGGCTTGCATCAATTCGGACGTTCTGTTTCTGAAATTTTTACTCGCCGCGCGATTTCGCCTCTGCCTGCGTTTCGAGTCGACGTTTTTGAGGTATGCCTTTTTAAGGATGTTTGGAGTTGATTTTACTTCTGATTACTGCGGTTAATTACGGGCGATTTAATTAGAAGCTTACCTCCGGGGTGGTTTCTGATTGAGGGCTCAGAGATCCTCAAATTATAGATGTAATTAAACAGAACAGTTCATATCTTAATTACAATTAAAATATAGTATAATGAATACTATCACTTCTTCACAGTAACTTAAAGATGAAATGTAGTCAACCTTGAAGATTAAATGCTGAAATATTCATTTTATGCATTTCGCATAGTTACGAGGGTTACTACCATCCAAGTTGAATCTTGTTTGAAGTGCTTCAAGCAGCCATGTAATTATAATTAGTGTTTATTCAAAGTCACTGCACATGGCAAATGAAACTATCGTTAACTATATTATCATTTACGATTCTCACAAGCTAATGAAGAGCTGCATAAACAAAAAATTCCAAGCCGCGTAATTCATCAACTCTCAGAATTTCCTAATATTATTTTCAGTCAGCTTGAAACCTGCAGCCAAAGTTAGAACTTTCAAACGCCTTTCTCTCTCTCTCTCTATCCCGAGCGGCGAAAAATCGCGCTTCGCTTAGCAAAGCGTCCAGGCATGATATCGGGGTGCGTCTCGTTCTCGCGGCAATTTTTCCGCGAGCCCCGTTTCCCCGCGCTCACGTACGCGGCTTGCTTTCTCTCGCGGCGCGGACGTGAGGCCCTCGGATCGTTTGTCGCCCCCCGCGCATTTCGAGGAGCGCTCGGGACGCGAATGCTAAAGCGCGCCCCGATCCTTATTTGTTTATTGCCGGGAGTCGAGGCTGCGGCTTTCGTCGAACGCGCCCCGCGCTCCTTCGCTCGAATTGGATTTACTCTCCGGGGGTACTTTGCGGCGCGGAGGCTGCGGCGATGCTTGCCTTTTTCGAGGTTTGCTTTGGGAGAAAGTCGCGCGCGCTCATCGAAATTTAAAATAAATATCGGCTTTTCGACAGAGGTGGGATTTAGCGGAATAATTCTTGAAGGCTTCGATTGAATAAAGTATTAAAAACTTGGGAAATAAATTAAATTAAATTTATTTTAAAGTAGCCGAAAATGGTAAGATTTCATTTTTTATGAATATGAGGCGCTTTCATCGCATCCATTCTGATTGTTTCATCAAATAATTTATCGCAGGAATTCTCTTCCATCAGTAACATTACGAATATTTTATAAGGTCTTTTTTTATAAATTCCTGAAATTCTTGGTTTATTACAAGTCCACCCTTAAAATATTCATACAATAAACGTTTCAAATTTGAAATCGCAGAAGGTCATCGTCGGCTAAAGCTCCGGAACGTCCTAATTGCTATTCCTCCCACGCATCGTCTTACTCGCGCTTTCTCGCAGCGAGCAACGCATCTCCTGTCCTTCAAGAAATAAATTCGCACCCGACTCATCATGAATATTTAAACCATCGAAATAAATCCCCGTCGAGTCAAGGTTACGCGGAGCTCATTATGAAAAACCGCAAGCACGTCGCGCGGCAAAGAGGAAAAAGCACAGCGCGCATAACTTGGCCCCCTCATCTCCATGTAGACCGTCGCGGCGGGCCGGGGGGCGAAAAAACGTCGCGCAGAAACGTGCGAGGCCGCGCGGAGCTTATATCCGGCAATGGTCGGGATAAAACTCGGGCACTGCGACAACAGGCGCAACGTGACGCAGTTATCGCGCGCTCCCCTTCCGCTTCGATAAAGCGCCGTTGTTTCTCCGCGTGTACGTTTCGTCGATTTCTCGCGCTCAAGCACCCGGTAGTGTACAAATTGCCGCGGAATTTATCGCCGGATGCGCCAAGCTTTTCCCTGATGCGATATTCTCTCGCCTTCCTTTTTTCGCGTTTGAATGTAAGCGCGCGGATTATTAAGCTGCGCGGCGGGGTGGTTTTAGTTTTGAACGAGATGGTTTGGCGAAAATTTTGAGACTTCTTTTAATAAAGTGCAAATTAATTTTAATAAACAAAGATTTTAACGCGGGATTAGTTTAAGTCGCAGTATCCGCTAAAACTCTGCAATATGAAAAGTATTATCTTGTGGTAATGAGTTGAAGTTTACATTAACAAAGTTTCTAAAGGAATTTATTACAAGTATCTAAGCGGTCCTTTTATACGCAGAATTTGGGTTAATTGGAAATGATTTCACAAACAAAAATGTGATATATTCTCTAAGTATATCCAATCCAAAGAAAGTAAAAAATAACTGAATGTAAATTAAAATATTGCTAAGTAAAAGTAATACATATTTAATCTTTTTATTAAGATTCAAGATTATTCATAATTATGTACAGAAAAATTAAGGAGTTTATTGTAAATCAACCTTTTGTTTATTCATTATGATTTTCTATTTATTTTTTTCAATAGTCCAATTTCATTAAAAATCACAACAACGAGCGTTTAAAATTCCTCAGTAAATCCGTACATTACAAAACGTCAAAAATACCCTCGAAATTCCGCAGAGGCCTCTCGCTTAACCCTTATTTAAAGTATCTTGCCAATGTGCATCCTTCGCCGGGAATCTCGAAGAATCTTTCCTGGCCGGCGAGGCTAACAAAATAAAAGGGGATCATCCGGGGCGCTAAAAAGCTCCTGATAAAGTCCGGCGCAGCTGCATCCGGGCCTCCTTTCGAAAATTTCTCCCACCCGGAATCCGTTCCGGGCGGCGCGGGGAGGAGTCATAAATTACGATTGCTCCCGCCGGCAGGAAGCAGGAGCCTAATAGTTTCCTCGCGCGCGCAGCGCCATGCGGCGTAAGTCGTTTCGGTATAAAGCCATTTTATCACTGAAAGTCCATTATCGCGCCTTTCTCGCGGAGCTCCCGGGCTCCATTCTTCCGTGGCACTTGCTATATACGAGGCAGAAACTGTGCATTACCCGCATAATTTTAAATTTACCGCCGCAGAGCCGACGGCCTGCCGGGAATAGAGCCCCGAGATCTCTCTCGCTCTCTCCCTCGCTCTCTCTCTGTATCGTAAAGTAGGCGTGAACCTTATAACGCTCGTGGCGCGGCTTTTTGTTTTCTCCTCTTTGTCGCTCTCGCGGACGCTTTATCTATCCCGGACGGAGGCTGCAGTTCTCTCTCGGCCACCTTTGTGTCTCTTAATCTGATGCATTTGCTTCTTTGAAGTTTCGTCGCCGAAGCCGGCACTGCTTACTTTCTTCCTCCTTGATAGTTTTGTTTATTGAAGTATGGCGAAAGATAAACGTTCGAATGGAAGATGTCGCGGGACTTTAAGGGAATTTTTTGAGTTTCTCGGAGGGGAGATGGAAATGTTGCACTTTCCGAGGACAAAAAGGGAGAATTGACCTACATTTTTGTTAAAATAAAAATAATTTTAAATGAAATTTTTGCTTCTCGTCAAAGAGTTGTAAAATAATAATTTCCATATTATAAAATACATGGAGTGCTTAAAAATAAGGAACATTCAGGAATAATGTAAATCACGATTTATTTAATTATTTTGAAATTTAAAGTTCGCCTTTTTACACGGAAAACTCATTTAATTGTAAATTTTTCTTTATGTTTCAGGTGAGTATATTCCATCCATTCGTTCTCTTTAAAAGCATCATTATGAGTAAGTAGAGTGCTTTAAAGTAATTTTCCTAAAAATGCATAATTTTAAGTTTTTTACTGAAGCATAACATAAATGAATCATAAAGTTAATGAATATTTTTCGAATTTCTCTAATTAACATAAGATTTAAAATGCATTAATTCTGAAATTCTCATCACAAACTACTGTAATAAATTGATGCATCAAAATCTAGTTTTAACATTTGAAATCTCATTATGTACCTTAATTTATAGCTTTATTAGAACGCTAACCCGATAACGCAAGCTACCACTTTATTCAAAGTAATCTCACCTCACTCGATGAAAAGGCATTCTCGAATTAAGCACTTTGAAACTTGTTGTCCAAAGCTGCTTTAAAATGCATTTTTAAGGTCCTCCACTCACCAGGCCAAACTTGCAAATTGAATTCGAGAATCTGCGTTTTCGAAAAAAACGAGGAACAATCCTCTTAATGCTACTTAGGCACAAAGTCACATTGTTCCAAAGTTTGTCCGGGTATAACCTTGGTGATAACTCTGCCTTCTTCGCGCAGGTACAAAACTTAACATCAACTTCTGGGAATCTCTTCCGTCTACTGAGGGGCAAATTTATCATATTCTTCGATAATGCTTACACATACACTCATTAATGGCAATGAACTTTGCCGAAAGTTGACTGCTTTGTAAGTTGCGTATGAATTTTAATGAGTGCAAGTGTGTTTCTTGAGAAGTTGGTCGCGGAATTTCTAGTTAACGAAGCTGATTTTGGAATATTTAAGGACGCGCTCTCTTGTGACTAAGCCAACGTAAACATTCGATAATGTTCCTAGAAAAACGTAAACTGGCTGTTATCAAAAAGCCACGTAATTCAATAAAAGATATTACTTATGCAGACTGGGGAGAAAAATCCATCAACGTCGGTCGTCGGCGAATGTGCGCAAGGGCTTAACTGCCTTTCCTCTCGGAAAACAAACCAAGACATAATTTAATACACTTGGGTCTTGCTTCTTCCTCGAGGAGAATTACCGCTGATGTTTAATCTTGCGCGTAGTAGTGGCATTCAGCCGTCTTTGAAGAAGCTTCCGCCTCACCGATATTAGTTTTGGGTCTGACAGCGAGTGCCGGAAGAATTCACCCCTTTTTACTTCTGTTTGCGTAAATATTATTTATTTGTTTGTTGGCTATTTTTGTTAAAATGAATTTTCTGATTTTATTGAAATAACGTTTATTTTACTGCAGTATTAGCAAATCCTTTATGAAGATAATTTTGTCAAAAACATCTGTACGATTCTTATATGCACAAACGAACTCATGCCTTAATAAATTTGAAATAAATTCTGGTGGTTTCGAAATAATTTACGAATCCTTGAAAGTTTAAAGATTTTTTTATTGTTAATCCGTGTATTTTTATAAAATTCAGCCTTTCGCAACACTTTAAATTTTTAAATCAAGAGGTCGCAATTTCATTTTCTGAAATCATGAAGAATTCAGCTGCCTGTAACATTAATTTGTAGTAAAAGCTTTCGCTTTTAATTTTATATTTGCTTTTAATTTTTTTATTACATTCACTGTAATTGATAGCAGGTAATTAATTATGTGAGGAGAAAGGCTATAATAAATAACACACGCAATTAGAAAATACTAAAAGAACTTTATTATATTAATAGAGGTTAACAGTTGTAGGTACTCCGTGACAGTAAATGCCGAACTAACTATTCTTCTCCCTCTCTATAGATTTTGGGAGGGGAGATTTTTAGAAACAGAGGAACCTCTCCGCGAATTCCTTTGTCAACAATAATTTATTTCGCAAGTTTTAATTCCATTAGCTAAAATGAGCAATGCAAAAATTAATAAACTTTTTTTCATTTTAAATTCCACTTTTAATTTGGTTTTGAATATATATAAAAAAATGGGGCAGTGCATTAAAATTAATATTCATTAAATCATATTTTTGTAACTATTTTGAATTACTGCTGGTATAATATTGCAAAAGTTTACTGTTTAGAAAGTAAATTCACATATACTTCTTAAATAACTTTATTAGACTTGACAGAAATTTCGCCAACTTTGCTTGGAACGGCCAGCAGTGAATTTTTTTGAAAAAAGACGGCTGCTAATCTCATCTTTCAGCAAACTGTTCCAGCCATAGGGCTTTGGCCATTCGCCACGTGTCCGGGATATTAACCTTGCTCCTCATCTTCGGTCCGCAGAGACTCGCGAGAATTATTGGGGAGATTAGTCTAGAACTGCGCTTATCTCCGGAGATTCTTTCGCTCTCGTCTCTGCCTTTGAAGGCAGATTAGCCGATACGCCTCGGCGTGTTTTGTTCGCGGATGAGAAATGCGATTGAACGCCGGATTCCGAGGAGCCCAAGAGTACGGCTTACGTCGAGAGGATTTTGAGATTGAGAAGCCGGGGCAGCTCTCGAGATGCTACGCTGATTGATTGAGAAAGAGAAAGGATTGCTCGGCTTAGAGTCCAGGCGGATATGCATGTGTCCAGCTACTAGTTGTTTATAGTTGGCAAAGATCATTTACTTTGCTTCGATCTGTGCAGGGGAAATCCTTGTTTCGATGGTTAAATATTGATATTGTTTCTTGCATATTATCGACGTCGGTCGATAAAGTCGAATTCGAAAATTTTCTATCCGTACAAAAAGTCATTAAGCCACCTGGCCTGTCATTCGTCCGGTGCCTGGCCCGATGGATTAGTTGAATGTGTTTTCGTTCATGACGAGCGCGCATTTAACTTGAGAGGTTTCGCACTCGCGCCCCGGTAGGTATGAAGAAGCGCATAACGGACTCGTGTATATACGTATATACTTAGGCGAGTGCGCTCGCGCGAGCGTTCTGCTCTAAGCGCTTCGGTAATTAATTAATTCAACTAGTCGTTAACTTTCTCTCGAATTCGGTCCGAGTTGGCGTATATTGTTGAGGGAAGGGAGTTCGGTGTTTGCCGTCGAGTGGGGGGGAGGGAGGGGGAGATTGAAATTTCGCCCTCTCCGAGAGTTCACATAATAATAATAACTCGGGTTACGCCGCTGCTACTTTTACGGTCAGTCTCTGTGGTCGAGCTCTTCATCGACTGATTTCGAGAAGAAGTTCCGCCTTGTCGAATTAGCTGAGATTTCGTGCGTTATTTAGAACAATAATAGAACGGCGAAAACCGGTAATGCCTTTGAAGTTTGAGAGTATTAAGAATTTAGAAACTAAAAATTAAAACTACTTAAACTTTTGGATTTACTATATTCTTACTATTTGAATTACAAAGATTCTTCTTTCAAAGAATATTTCCTTCTTTTCTGATAAAATCTGAAATAAAGATTTAATTGAATTTTTGCATAGTTATTAGAAATAAATTTCTTTCAATCCGTTTAAAATAAGTTACAAGTCTTAAAAATTGTTTAAATGAAGCTACGGTAAAATTGTGTAGGCGCGGAAAGTAAATAAATCGAATGGACCTGCCCATGTACTGCTTAATCAAGTACGACACTGCAGGTGCAGAAATCCGAAATTAGTCATATTTCACATCTGGGAAGTTTAAATTTATGTTAATTAAAAATATTTGTAAAATATTTATCAGAGCCGGAGTCGCATGTTAAACACCGACAAATAACTCATTTCGTTCGTGCGCAAATTTCCAACTCTATGTATGCAAGCTTTATTATATGTAAATTTTCCCGGTGTCTGTTGATTGTGCCTCACAGGAGTTTCGTATAAGCTAGAGTGAATTTAACATCAAAAATCATTTTTCCGGCGCAATTAAATGCTTTCAACTGTATTATCCTTACTTGCACGTTATTGCAGTTATTATAATTAATGTTACTTCAAAAAAACAACGTGTTTTATTTAACATATGTAATTTCAAATAACGCGTTTGTACGAGTTGCAATCAATTTTTCTTTTTTAATAATGCGTCAATGTGCCTTTCATTTTGATCCCAAATTTTTAAACCAAATTAATCGAGCGATTAAACATGCAAATATTCTTCGGCAAACAAATATTTAACAAAAGCTATCCTCGTAAATTTTCCCAAAATTCCTTTGTTTGCTTTTAATTCTCGCGGAGCTTTAAAGATCAAAGCATCGTAAAAATTTGCTTAATTTTCATGCAACCTTTTTCATATAGATTTTGATTCCTCGAATTCAAAGCATGGTCGATGCGATACCGTTATATTACGTCCATCCAATATTGGAAGTTGTTAATTTCTGTCATTGCAATATTGATTCTATCTTTTTAATATTGAATCAGAAATGCAACTATAATACTATAACAGATTTTTGTTGCAAAATAATAAAAGGAGGCATAAGTAAGCCATATTTGTAACAGCAGTATTAGATTAATTTTATAAGTTTTGTGTCCATTTCCGCGTACGTAGTTAACAAGCTGATTTATTAAGGTGAATGAATGAAGGCAATTTATCAAATCGCATTTAGCCCTAGTTTAGTCAAAGTATTCAATAAAGCATGATTAAATACGACCACCGCGTACATTAAATACCATTAACGCCCTTAAAAAAACACTACAAAAAAAGTTTCCACTTGACAAATGTAGTCGAGCTAAACCAAAATGAGTGCCTCATCAAGTGACTCTTGGGCTAAAGCCTCGGCAGGCAACTTCCTCGTTATGGCGCGTCGCTCGAAAAGCAGTAAATTAAAACTTGTCTCTTCGTCGAATGACAAAGTGAAGAACCGCCTGAAACATCCGCATTTGTATCCCTATACTTCCCCGACCACGTGTGTACGCGGACACTTGTTCAACTCCGCAAGTTCTCGGTGACGCGCCTCAAAAAGAAAAGCCGGAGTTGTAAGTGCTCGACTGCTAATTAAATTGCTGTTTCCATTAGAGCACGTGGCACACGAAATTCAAACGGAGGAGACGCACTGGCGCATCTCCTCGGCCGGGGGAAGGGGTGTGTACGCATTGCTGCTCGGCGTCGGGCGATTCTTGGAAAGTAAACACCGAGGGCTGCGACACTGCTCATCTAACTTCGTTCCAATTTCACATTCAATTTCATGTTTTTCAGCGAGATTTCGCGGAGGAATGACGGATAGGGCCTTCCTTATTTATACACGGAGAGAGCCGCGGTGACATTTAATAGCGGTAGTTTTATTTGTCTTTCCCAGCAAATTTCGCTTGTCGTCAAAGTACTTTGTGCGACGGAGGTTGATTTTTTTCAACCGCTGGCTCACGAGTCTACGTTAATGGAAGATGCTAATTGTTTCGACGGTTTCATTCCTCCACTCTCTATTTAATTCGTTTGCATAATTGCGAAATTCATCTTTCATTTTATAATAAATTATGTATTATTAGCCAGGTGTAAAACAAGAAAAGTCTCTTAGGATTGCCCAGTTTCGCGCGTGGCGAGCTGTAGCGGATATAATGCAACGGCGATTGCGCTGCGATGCTTTAGCAAAAATTTCCATTAAAAGTTACCAAGTTTTCCGGCCGTCCTCCTTATTAGATTTCTCACGGATTCGCCGAGACGATGAGCCAGGAAAAAATCCTGAAAAACAGCACGCCTAAATGAGAGTACCGGGGCGCTCAGAAATTATCGACGTCTGGGTTAGGTCGGGGAAAGGGGCGACTCCATTTACGTGATTTCGCAATAGTTCGAGCTGGAGGGAGAAACAAAGAGAGAGACGAGGCTTCGGGGAATAATAACAAAGTTTTACGTAGCTGCTCGCGAAGTGTGAGAGACAGTCAAACTCCGCCTCGGAATGAGGAAGGCGAACGAGTTTGTCCGCGTGGAGGTGCGTGAGTGTTACAGCTGGGCTGTTGGCAACGCGGGGGCATCGTAAAAATTGTTAGCTTTTTTTATATTAAACGCTTGCAATTAAACGAGGTAGTTGGTTGCAAATTTTATGGTTGATAATGTAATGGGTATGTTTACTATTCTACAGGGAGAAATTTCAGTTGATTCAGAAAATATTCGAACATTTTAAAGTAAGTATAAAACAAGGATAAAATGATTTTTAAGAATTTTAATGTGGAAAAACGTGTTTTCTTTACATAAGATGATATTCCATGATAATAGAAACATAAGATGTGATAATTTATTTAATTATTAAAAGATGTTCTCTATATTGTAACACAAGGTATGTAAATTAAGCTGCACCACATACAAATGATTTCGACAAAAAAAGTTTGAAAACTTATAATTTACAAAAATAACAATAAATGCCCAATAACCCATTTTAAATGAAGAAAATAGCTTTAGCTAAAATTCAAGAATCTGATAAACAAGCTTCATCAAACTCTTCAAGAGCATTACTTACAAGGGGAACGCATTACATTCGGACGGCAGATTACACCCAAATTAAGTAATATGTCTCTTCTTAGCCTATCGATCACTGACCTGGAGTTTTGGAGCTTAACGCTCACCCAATATTCAGATATTTTAATTTACCTTGGATCTTGACTATGAACACACCTATTCTGGAAGATCATAGCAAACTCTTTTTACACCGTAAATTCCTTGTTGTATCTGTTTCCTATAATCACTATAAATATATTATGCTTAAAATGCATGATATTTATGCATAATAACCTTAATTAAGTTTAATTAAGCTTCTTGGCGTTCCAAGTTTATTCTAAAAAATTAACTTTTTAACATAATACTTGCATACTTCTTGCATAATACTTGCAAATTTTAACTAAAGAAATTGAAATAAATATAAGAATAACTTTACCTTAATTGTTAGACCTTGCCTCTCGCTAGTTAAATTTAAAAACCCGAAATAAAGATAAAATCACAAAGAATCATATACAAAACATTAAATTCTATTTATTTAATAAATAAAAAATATCTTATCTGGTAAAAAGTTCTTCAGGCACAATTAAAATTTATCAGTAGATTAAACTATTAAAAGGTATCAGAAAAAAAAAAACTGAAAAAACTTCAAAAAACATCCCCAGGTAGTCTGGTAAATTATTGTTTTCTTCTAATCTCTTGGCAATTACCAGCTGTTCTTTCTATCCTCTCTCTCTCTCTTTTTATTGTATGGCAGCGCCAGCCGCTAGCGTTAAATACAGTAGTCAGTTGAGTTTAGGTTAATCAGTTGTTACCCATGAATTGTAAACATGTGGATCTTCAAAAGCAGATACCTTTTAATAATTTAAAATTTACCAATAAATTTTAATTGTGCCTGAAGAACTTCAAATGTCCCTGAAGAAGAACTTTTTATCAGATAAATTATTTTTTATTTATTAAAGAAATAGAATTTAATTTTTTATATATGATTCTTTGTGGTTTTATCTTTATTTCAGATTTTTAAATTTTATCAGTGAGGGACAAGTTCTTACAATTAAGGTAAAGTTATTCTTATATTTATTTCAATTTCTTTAGTTAAAATTTGCACGTGTTATCCAAGAAGTATGCAAGTATTGTGCTAAAAAGTTGATTCTTTAGCATAAACTTGGAGCGTCATTTTAACTATAATATATTTATTGTGATTATAGAAAGCAGATACACAAGAAATTTAAGGTGTAAAAAGAAAGTTTGCTATCATCGTCCAGAGTCGGTGGGTTTCATAGATCTAAAGGTAAATTAAAATATCTGGGGACTGGCAAGGAGAGTGTCCTAACTTTGGATTACTTGTAACTTCGAGATATGTTTTCTAATGTTAAATTATGAATAAAGCCGCGTCCATTCGGTCTAACGCTCGATTTTTCAAAAGTTATGAGCTCTTTTACCGAATATCTAAAAAAAAAACAATTTTTATTTAATCACTTATAACTTTTCAACAGTTCATTGTAAAATACTTTAACACCCGGCAGTCAAAAAGGTGAGATCAAATCCTATCGATTAAAAAAAATGTCCAAATATTTATATTTGTTCCAAAGGTATAGTCCAACAAAGAATAACCGTTAAAATAAACTAAAATTACGTTAATGAAATTTTATGCTATTTTAATGGTCATTCTTTGTTTGACTGTAACTTTGGAACAAATAAAGATATTCGGACAAAATTTTTTTTAATCGATAGGATTTGATCTCATCTTTTGAAAGCCAGGTGTTAAAGTATTTTACAATGAACTGTTGAAAAGTTATAAGTGACTAAACAAAAATCGATTTTTTTTAGAATTTCGGTAAAAGAGCTCATAACTTTTGAAAAATCGAGCGTTAGGCCGAACGGATGCGGCTTCCTTCATATTTCAACATTAGAACGCATATCCCGGAGTTGCAAGAAAATCCATGACCCAAAGTTGGAATACCCTCCTTAGTGAGCGTTAGGCTTTAAAATTCCAGGTAACTAATCGATGGGCTAAGAAGAGACATATGACTCAGTTTGGGGGTAATCTGCAACCCGAATGTCATGTGTTCTCCTTGTTAGTAATATCAGTCACCCATATCCTAATACGAACACCGGTAATACGAATACGGTCATAAAAGAGACAGAAGAAAGAAAAGAAAGAAAAAGAAAGGAGAGGCGAGAATCGAGGCGGAAAAGTCGTAAGGTTCGCGCAGTTCGGCTGACCTCGAAGCCGAGGGAGGGAATGCGAGGCAATCGCATCATTTCCGACTGGGCAATAAAGTGTCTTGCTCGCAGTGCAGTGCCGATAACGCAGCAACGGTCAGCTACGTTACCTTGACTCCACAGAGACGTCGGGCGAGAATATTCGCCCCGGAAAATCCCCGTCGTTGTCTCGCTCTAACGAACGGCGGCCCGCAGGAAGGGACAGCAGATAATGGACTCGCCGAAAATTGCGTGCCAGTAGGAGACGAGGAGTTTGTTTGTTCTTTTGTTCGAGGTCCGATATTGCTTGGATTTTCGCTCCGGGGATGAATAAGCGTTCAGCGGTGTTATTATAGAGGCGACGTGTAAGATGAAATGTTTGCGCGGATTATTGCCCGAGGGTTTAGTTGCTTAATTGGGCTTTTATCGATATCGAGGATAATCGAAATTTTCTTTACTTAACGATATTTGTTTTACACGTACATAGAGTTAACGTAGCCGCATCATAAACCCATAATCAAACCATATGCATATTTTGTTGCTAATTTATCACGTCGTACCTGATTTTTTTGCTCCAGTCGTTCCCGAGAAACATTGAATACGCTAACTTAATAATATTAAGCAAGCGTAGCCGTTCTCTCTATCACCTGACCTTATAAAGATATAAATACGAGACCGATAGCATAATTTTTTGCTCTTCAGAGGTACAATCATTAATTGCCAAAACTCATCCCTAATATAGGAATAAACCACCATCCCTTCTAGATAAATACCCTGGACAGTATTTTGTTGCTAATTTGTTGCGCCGTACCCGATTTTTTTGCTCTAGCCGTTCCCGAGAAACATGGGATGCACTAGCTTTGCATATGGTTTGTACGTGGGCTTATGAAGTGGCTACGCTAGTTTAATACATTTTTTTACGACGTTTAACGCTTCTCTATCAAAGTTAAATAACATTTTGTACATCTGGTGAGGTAAATGTAATGACCATTGAAAAGGAATTTTAATGAAATAAAATGAAACTTTTTAACGCTTTCATTAATAAAGCGAAGTAAATTCTGGAGCGGGTAAATATAATACACACTCGCATAAACAGCGAAAAAGCGGCGACCAAAGGCGCGGGGGCAACTGTTAATAATGGCGCATTTCTTGCGGCTTCTGTCGAGTCGTCCTTGTCGTCGGCCAGTAAAAGAGAAGGGTAAACACCACGGGGAGAAAGAGAGAGCTTAAAAAGTTTTGCTGGCGCGCAAGTCGAGCCTCAACAGCAAAGCAGCTGCGCTCGAGAGGAAAACAGTCGAGTGTACCCGAGGAGAGGGCAGAAAAACGCCGAGCGAAAAGAGTGCGAGGGTACAAAGAAGCCGATAAGATAAAGGCGAAGGAGCAAAAGAATCTTGTTGATTTTCGATTGTGTCTGTGCGATTCTCGCGAATTATGTAGGAAATTCGAGATAGTTATCGCTGATTTATATCTCCAGCTGGACCCTTAGCGGGCTCGGAGTCGGGGGAGGCAAAAAATTATCGGAGATAGTTTCGTGCTTGTTTTTTCGTCGCCCGGCAAGCACGCGAGTTTAGATATATGTGTTGTCAAGGACGTTTTAGTGTCCGGACGCACGAAGAAGCTCCCGAACTTTTTCCCATAAGTTTTTGCGCTCCTCGCGAAAATGCTTCTTATTGCCGCGGAAATTCAGCGCTGCCTCTTACAACTACAATTTTATGTTTGTGTTTATTCAAAATTTATCTTATTTTTGCAATTTAATCAACTTTTGCTCATTGATGTTGTCGTTACTCGTTAAAAAAAAAACTTCCTTGACTAATGAAGTTATTGCTGGTAGTTTAATTAAGTTTTGTCAGTTCATATTATTACAATTTAATTACCGATTTTCGTACTAAAATATACTTTCGATTTTAAGTGATTAATTGCCTTAAATTAAAGATAGAAAGTTGAACTAATTAAAAAATGTCAAGAAAGTTGGAAAACTGGCTGGCAGATAAAATCAACGTCATCAATTCTGTCTTTTATTTCCAAAGTTTTATATCTAAATTGCTTTCCAAAAACGTCCCGCGCTCAATGCGTTCGATAATCTAAAAAGTTCCGAGCTGGCCTTTATACAGCGAAATGAGCAGCGATGAACGGACATAATATCCAATTTCGATAAATCGAGTACATAAGCGATAATTCGATGTATATTCCGAGCTAACATAAAGCGCTTCCTCGTGAAAGAGGTATCGGAGCAGCTCCGGGATAATCTCGAGGAGTCCATTAAGGCTAAAGCACTGGAGGGAGAACAAAGTCTTGGTCGTATTCCACGGGAAGGAGGGGAGTTGTCGTCTTTAAAGGCCGTTTTTAATCAAATTATCGACTCCTGACACTCTCCTTTGTCGCCGGAAGTGAAGCTTCATTGATCGAAGCGCTGTCCTGAATGTATATAACTTTCGCACAAACCGTATTGTTGACACTGTACAATATCCAATAATGCTGGATTTTTTCCGTTAGTATATAAACGTTAGTCTAGTGAGTTTTCCTAAACGAAGAAAATGTGCGATGTAAGAGTCACTTGTAAATAATATATCCGGGTCATCGGATTATTGATTTTAATAGAATTGGAAGAGTAAATCTACTGTTATAAGATACTTCGTACGTGAATTTACAAAGTCGCTTTTGAATTTTCTCAAATACTATACTAAAATAATTTTTCAATACTATTCCAAAACGAAATACTACAATATTATAATTTAAAGAAATCTTACTTTTTAACTTTATAAAATCACTAATTAGAGCTTTTCTCCGACCTAAGTACCCAGCCATCACTCGAACATGTCTTCCGAAAAATGCAGAAAACTTTTTAATTACAACCTGCTAAATGAACGCAGCGGGGGATTTCGCTTTCCAGCTCTATGCTTCCGAGCTAATCCACTCTCTCATTGCAATTTCGGAACGAGTCATCTCGCGCAAGCTTCACATATCCCGTCGTAAGGCGGCACTTGAGCAGCGCAGTCCATTACCGTCCAAAAGATTGAAACGTAGAGGGCAGGTGTGCGCTCCTTGAATAAAGCACTCCACGCACGCTTATCCCCCTGACCTTTCGACACTCCAAGTTCGCAGGCCCCCTCCCCCTCGCAGTCTCGCGTAATTATGGAGCCGAGACTTCGGCGCTCTTGCCACGGTTTTAATTAAAATATGGAGATCAACATGGCGCATTGTGCGCGAGCTGCGGCTGCAATAATAACGGATAATATATCGCCGCCTGCCGCCTCGTGACCCGGTCATACGTGAGGAAGAGTCACTTTTTACTCTCTACTCCCACTCGTTGGTTCTCTTTGTCTGTGACTGGGAAAAATAAGACTTGACGGCACCCAGTGACGGAAGCAGCGTAATTGTGCTTGAGGTGAAGGTTTGTGTGCTGGGTTCTTTATCGTCTTGCTCTTTCTTTCGAGTTTCTTTTCGCCGGAGGGCGAGGGCCATTTTTAAGATGTGTATTATTTGTTGCTGTTTTCGTGACACCTTAATAACTAAATAGTAATTCATATTTCTATATGAAACGTATTTCTGTATGTAAATTACTGTTTTCTCGTGCTCTCTATTCTTGATGTTTATTATTCAGTGATTTTTAGTTTATGAAAAAGTTCATTATTGATGTATCGACAGTTTTTCATCTATTTGAGTGTCAGGAAGTGTAAATAAAGTTCATCTCATATTAAATATTTACAAGCTCCACGAGCAGGTAGTAAATATTACATATTTGTCATAAAAAACCTTTCACCAACAACAGTTACACATTTGAATAATTAAAAAGATAAGCTCTCAACAAGCTATCGTTAACTGAAAAGCGATCCGCTAATAGGAATTGTAATTTAATTAAAAGCTCTCGTTAAGTATTAATTACAGATACATGAGGGCAAAGCGGAGAATCATAGTAGCTGGGTAGGAGATAGGTAGTTATTTCTTTGAGCAAGAAACTACTCCGACATCGCTTACGGCGACTACTTGCACACACGTAGATACATGGGCCGTTCTTGGGGCTTTCGCTTTGTCGGGAAACGGGACTCGAGTAAAGTATGACCTACGGCGCCGTTAACTCGAGAACTCGGGAACCTCCGGAAATATTAAACTTCGAGAACTCTGAATACCTAATGTCCTACCACTATTTAAATCACGATCTTTGCGTCCGTCCAGATTCTAGCTCATCCGTTACTACTAATTTTTATATTCGAGGAGAGAGATATTGTCGGTGGGTTTTTCTTCGAATATTTTTTCGTTCCGAGCTGTCGCTTGAGAGAGGTAATTTCGCCACAATTACAGCTGTAAGCGACGATTATTGCAGGGAAAATTATAGTTGTAACTGCCTTTATTGCAGTGCTTCAATTTTTCTGTTCGCGGTGAAGCGTTTTGCGAGCTGAGGGAGGCATTATCTGATCGGAAAATAAATAGTTTTATCGTTATAATTCAGGCTGCAAACGAGCTCGAAGTTGCAAATATTTAAATGGATTTTCAAATTATCTCATAAAATGGCCATTTATATGAGCAAAAGTTTCATCATTACCTCGTTCTCAGCTTTTATGGCATAATAAGACTTTATTTGAATTTTATCAGATAAAAATTATGTTGCATTTAAATAACCGTCTTCTAAAGACAGCATAAAACCTAGATCCTCCTCCGATTTCGAAGACATTAAAGCGGACAATCCGCGTACTAAAAGTAAAAAAAAAAAAAAATTGATTGCAGTAAAATCTAAATACAGCTTGGCCGTTTAAAACCATTTTCAAAGACCACTTCCACACTCTTCATCTAACCTTTCCGTTCTTCCCATCTATTTATCTCGGGTTCTCAGTGCCTGTTCTATTTCACGTTGAAACAATGTATTTCAAATCCACTATTCATTATTGTCGCCGGGGAACAATGGTACCTGCACGCGAGTATGCAAGCTCGAGCCAGTCATTGTCAGCCGCGGCGGAATATAGAATGCGATTGCGGTATAAAATTTTCTAGGCACGCTCTCTCTCGCAAGGTTCAGCATTAATTGCCTTTCCGTCTCTCCCCTGCGCGGATGGAAATAAAATAGACGCTGAAGCGTTTGAATACAACTAATCGTTCGCATTGTCATCCGGCTCGAGTGCATCCGATGATTAGGACGAGTGTGATTTTCTGGCTCGTTCGGTCGAAAATTTGCGAGAGGAAAATAAAAGGCGTACGTTTAACGCTCCTTTAAGCAGAGGAAGGAAAGTGGTAATCTGAGTTTCGACGCAGCATTGTTTAAAAGCTCTAATAAACTAGGTAACGTAGGGATTTTTGTACGAGAAAACTTTTGATGTCTTGGAATTATCGTTAAATAGTTTCATTAGAAATCTAATTTCTCTTAAAGTGTTCCTGGCGCTGCTTTAGGCTAATTCGCGTGTCTAAGACTCCATTTAATGGCTTCTCATAAAAAGTGACAATGTTTGATTAAATTCTAAAAATAATTAAATTTTATTCAATTCGCGAAACAAACGCTTATTTTAATCCAAGCTACTCTTTAAAAATAATACTGTCCAACGAATCATTTAGAGCCAAAGCCGCCACGGCGTATTGGCGCCGCCTTTCAAAAATAGCTTCGCCAACGCAAAAAAACGGAAAGAAGAAGGCGGGTCTGCGTGACCATCAGAAATCGGAAGAGAGGTTCTCATTAACCGGTCGACCGCGGACTCTGGGCTTAGCTGATTGGTCCAGCAGTCATTATCTCCCATTTCACGGTCCGTAAAGCTGGCTGCCTCGCGTCTTCCAGCGGCGAAAACCCACGCGACAACAGCGCCCGTAGCGGCGATCGATCCTCGCAACCGAATAATCTTTTTCCTCCGATGACTGGACGAAGATATCCGGCTAAATCTCTAGCAGCAATCTTGAAGCTGATGGCTTGAAAAAAGGTGCCCGGTCGAAAGCCCGTCTGTTCGTAGGCTTAAGATAGATCTTTTTGGGAAATCTCTTATTTGAGTGGTATCTCTCAATATTGAACTCGATATTACGTTTTTATTAAAAAAAAAATTAAGAACATAAAGAAGTTGAATCTTATCTTATAAAGGTAAAAATTGGATAGGTTAAAATGGTGTACGTAAGGGAGAACAAACATCTTAAAATGGCAATATTTTCGTTTTAAAGGTTAAGGTAAGGTAAGACCACATTAAAAAATATTAATTTGAGGATTACCATTTTGTTGCTTTTGGTAAAAATTCTAAAAAATTTTATTAACTAAACCTCATAAACAATTTTATCAAAACGGATAAAGAACAATTATCTAAATTCAAAAACGAATTCCCGAACCCTGCCGCGCCGTATTTTCTCAAGATTCTTAACACCCCCGGCATGTATACGCACTAAGTCGCCAGCGTACACTCCATTAAGAACGCTCCATTAAGTTTACAACGCCAAGATAAGCAACAAAGGTTCTCCGGGCTGAGAATCTCCCTCCAGATCATCGCGCCCGACAATCCTATACACGCGGCGGCGGCGCACTTAGAACAAAAGGATAAAAAGGCCGCGTTTTCTTAATAGCGCGCAGATCTCATACTCTCGACGAAGCTGTAAAGCAGCGAGTCGGCTATCGCGATGCTGGCACGGAAAGGGGGGAGGGGAGGGGGTGGAGCTAAGCTCGGCCTCGCTTAGCGCCAGGCGCGATCTGATAGCAGGCTCGAGCGAGGAGAGCTTAAATGGACGCGATAAATAAGGCGCGACATCGAGCCGAGATTGAGAATTACACGGCGACGTAAAAAGACGGTGCCGAGGCCGGGGATCGGAGGGAGAAACAGAAATTGATTAACTCTTTGTGCAGTGAGCATTTTACTCGTTACTGGCTGCTGCGGAGGAGCTTTAGTGCTCTTTTGGGTTTTCCGGCGTGGATTGGTTAATGAAAATTTGTTGAAATTGATTGTCCGCGTAGTCTGTTTAAAAAGGCGATGAAAAAGGTTGATTAAAAATGTGTCACGGAGTTTTGCTGTAATTTTCTTTTAATCTGGAATCTCCCCTGAAATTTGTAATAAAGATTTTATTTCTATTACATTTCTTTTTTAAAACAACTTTTAAACACTAAAAAACCGCTTTCGTTTTAATAAATGAAAGTAATGGAATCAAAACTAAGTTTAGCTTCACAAAGTTTAACGTGACTGCATTCCGCTAAGCGTGTCAACGAAATTTTTTCAGCTTAACAAGAGATTAAACGAACAAAAGACACTGTAAAAGACGTGCAAATAAAAATACAAAAAGTAAGAGAGTGAAGAAAGAAGGGCCGCGGAGAGTCAGAGTGTCTTTCTCTGGACGTCCGTGCGATGCTTCCCGACCGGAAAATATATTTCTCTTTTCATCGTTCTTCCGCCTCGACGTCTTGGCTTTTTACGTACATCGCCGATTTTCCCTCTCTGTTTCTCCCTCTCATCGTCTTTTAGTCCGCCGGTGGAGCTCGATACTTCGCTTCTTCTTGTAACAGACGTTTCGTGAATCTAAAGTAATACTCGCTGCAGTACAGGTGACTTTACAAACTTAGCAGGTGGTTAATGAAGTCCCTTCTTCTGTTATTTCTTTTTTTATTGATAATTTTTACAAAATATTCTCAATTATATGCGTAGCTTCGTTCTTATGATTACAATGTAGTTACACTAGGTACTACCAAAGTCGTCACACTTCGGAGAGAAAAAAATGCTTCTTCAAGGAGCCACCTTGGCGCTGCCGCTTATCCTTTCCGTCATTATCGTTTTGTGTGCCAAACGAGTCATAACGTTTTTCTTTTGGCTTATCTCTTTTCATTGATCAAGATGTCAAAATCAAAGAAGAGGAAGAGTGAAAAAGATTTAGTAAAAGAACTATTAAAACGCGTAAAACGCATGGAAAAATCTATCGAGGACAAGAAATCTGATGATAAATCTGCTGCATCTGTGGACCGGACGCAATCCTCTGATGACCATCTTGACGGAGAGTCAAGCGATAGTAGCTCAAATGCTTCTATCAAATCTAGGCCTTCTAATAGTAAGTATAATATTGGCTTATTAAAGCCAACTTAAATTTGAATGGCCTGATAAGTGTAAAAAAATAAAGGACCTGTATGAGGAATGTTCAAGAACGATAAAAGCACTGCAGGAAGAAGTTCACAGATTTATTTCCTCTTTATATGGTTACAAGGAGGAAGGTAGCGAATGCACGCTTAGGTACCATCCTTCAGAAACTCCTTACATATATCCCTTTCGCAGCGCTAGTCTTGTAGCGGGTCGGCCGACGCCACCTAGCGAGCGCGCCGGTACTACGTTCGCGCGCGTTTGATTCGGGCGGCGGGAAATTCAAATCGCAAGTTCGGCTGTTTTTGGAGCCTAAAACTAAGCGTATTGCACGGTATTATACTGCTACTCAACAGCGATAACGGGAGTAAAAAGGCTTTTCTTCTTTTGTAAAAAGACACTCCTGTCACGGTCTCCAAAATTGGATATATACAAACAAATAAATGAAGAGAAGACATTTTATTAAATTAAATAATAAGTTTTATTTCAAACTAACACACTAAAAACACATTTAAGGTGGCTTCAGCGAAGTTACGGATATAATTTTAATCGAACTTCACATACAGGTAAGTTCGTTTGATTATCAATTATTAAGCTAATAATTGATTTAAAAAACAATTCATGCGATAATCCTAAATTGCCCAAAAGATAATTATTACGTACACGAAATAAGCTAAAAAATATAACTCTTCATAGTGCCAGAGCCCATCAGCTATCGATCGAGGGGCAGCATAAAAATCAGCTCTGATCGGAAACTGCAAATAGCCAAGGCGGCGCTCGGGTGATTTATTTTTACGAAGGCTCTCGATGGCATAGAGGAATACCGCCAATATGCGAAAATACTGTTTCCAGGGGGAGGAGTAAGAGTCGCGCGCCTTTGCCGCATATTCGATGTATACAAGGCGCATCCGGCGCGTTTCCGCGCATCAACAACGTGATTCTTATACATGCTGTCGTCATTCTCCAGAGACGACGTGATCTCCTTCGCGCATCAATGAACGAATGTAGGCCAAGTGTGCGTGTGCACAGGTATATGAAATTGGTGATTATTCGCGATTGCCGAGCTCGGCCTCTGTCGGAATGGAATTTTTTCATGGAAGGTTGGGTCGAAAAACGTGCAATAAAGTTCAATTGACAAAAAATTAGCGTTATTTGAAAGGAAGAATTTATATTACTTGAATTTTCAGGATTTAATTAAAGCTCGGAACTTAATTTACCTCGGAGAAAATAAATATTAAGAGCGATATTTCATTTGAATAAAATGTGAAAGTTGAAAATTTACTTAAAACGTATTAAAATTTAGAGATTTTTAAGGAGGAATTAAGGAGTGTGAGAATGAAATGCTAACTAAGGTTATCAAATGAAAGATTTAATTGTTCTGGCCAAAATGAAACAAGGAAAATTAAATTAGATGAGGAATTAAGATGGAGGTAAAACATAAAAAATTATATATAAATGTGTGTAAGTGAAACTTATAAAGACTAATAAATATCTAATTATAGAAAAGTTAAATCAAAAGTTAAATTTACAATTCTCTGTAACTATGTAAATAAAACTCTTTTATTTCGCGTATATTATTTCGAAGTGAAATTTACAGTTTATGTACTGTACAGTTTATATACTGAAAGCAGCGTTAGTTTGTAATTAAATTGATCGAAAGAAAGAATGCTTATAATTAACAAAATTAAATGCATAGGCAATTCCGAACGTAGCTTACACTCCATTATTAATTAGCAACTTTATCTCGCTAAAATTATTCGCGGCATTCATGTGTATACGCATTTGTAATTTATTACGTAATTATTCTGACATGTGTCGCACTTATGCACAACGAACGCAGCCTACTTGAACGTTGCGCTGCAGTAACTTCCGAATTTTGACTAAGTATACGTGTATAACATCCTGTCGCGTGCGCAATGACTTTCCTCGCGAGACTTCTTGAAACCAATTAAATTCGCGTAAAGCAAGTTGATTTTCATCTGCTTTTTAATTGCACTAAATTCGCTAAACGTGAAAAATATTTTTCAGAGGTACTTGATTAAAGCTTAATGAACGTTGATGGAAAAGTATCCCGTTTAAATTCTTTAAAATTCTCGATTTATCAAGGAAATGCTTGTTAAATTAACCTTCGTGAAAGGCGTTCTCGCAAACGATATACGAATCTTTCTTACTAATAAATTTTTACTCGAAAAACATTCCTTCGTCGAAGAATTTCCACTCGGTGCATTGAAACGAAATGAAAAAATCGGATGAAAGGCCGACACTGCATAACGAACCAGACTTCGAAACTTCGGTCGACATTCGAATCGCAGTGATTCCTTCTGCGCTTTAAATTAAATATCAAGATCACGCGGTATAAAAGCTCGGTAAACTTCCCGCACAACACGTAACCATACGATCGCAGTCGGCAGCGAGAGATATCAAGAAAACTCGGTCGTCGTCGTCGTCGCGCGCGCGCAGCCGAAACTTAAAATTGCTTGCCGGCTATAACGGCTCGTTCGTCGGCGGAGCTTTTGAAAACTGGCTCTCGGATGCCTGATAACACAAAAGCGGCGGTGGGCTCGGATTACCAGGGGGCGATGCGCGCGATGACCCGTGTCCGCGAAACTTCCACTATAAATCGCGCCCACCGCGAAACCTATCGGCGCGGAGCTCTCTCGTATAAACAGCCTCGCGCATACGTGTAATCGTTAATTGATTGCACTTTTGCGAAGAGCCGACGAGCGGCATTAATCACTTTGTGAGAGGGAGAGAGAGAGAGAGAGAGCGGCCGGGCGCAATAAAACTTTTTCGGTTATTATACATATAGCGCAGCAGAGTGCTCGTCATTCGCTGGCCCGGTTTGCTCGCGATTAAGGCTGAGAGAGAAGTGCTGTCGGAGTGCCTATGTAACTGATATTATTAATGTTGTCTGTGCTGGAGAGTTTTGTACTACGCTTGCTTGGATGGATTGTTCGTTTGGAATTTGCATTAAAACTTTATTTTTCGACGGTAATCGGTCACTTTTAATTGTTTGCTACGGGTGATGGTGAATAGGAAATTCTATTATTATAATTGTGTATATTATAATAGGAATCGGAAATGAATTTTTAATAAAGGGCTTTTCTATCATAAGCAAAGCAACCTAATTCAATTCTAATTCTAGTTTTTTAGGGTGTATCTCCCAATTATTTTAGAGTTTTTTTTTATAATAAAAATGTTGCATTTTAAAAATATTCCATGATTAATTAAATGAAGCCACCAAAACACTGCATAAACTTTGTACTTGAAGATAATACAAAGAGTGCCCATCACCCTTCGCTCGTTGATTTCGCTGACCCCCCGGTAGCTTCGTCGCAATAATTGCATTGCAATTAAAAAAGTAAATTCATTGTAGGACAAGTGTAAACCATTAAAAAATTTAATTACAAATTTTTCAACATAACCTCGTTGTTTGTTAAACGAAACATCGCGAAAAAAATAACCGCGGCTAAAAAATCTACTCGAAATTGTGTAAGTAAAAAGTAGGGAAAACGTGAAATACGAAGTAGAGAAAGAGCCAACAAAAAGATAGAGAGAGAGGGAGAGAGAGAGAGCATAATCCGAGGCGTTCTCTCATTTTTAATTAAAAACCGGGCTGGAGAATTTTCTGATTGCTCGCCGATGCGCGACTTTGCTATTTGCCAAGCTGCAAGAGCCCAGCCTGCCGATTTAGCGGCCGAGCATTTCTTCGATCCTGTTATATTGGCATACGTTATAGCAGTAAAATAAGTGAAATAAGTGGCTTTCGATTCAGCTGCCCTAATCAAAGGCAGCCTTTTTATCGGACTAATGAGTTCGGTTTTAACACTTTTAGTATGTTCGATTTTAATCTTCCGTACAATAGTACACGCGTATTTTGCATATCTTTCAGAGTTTAATTTAAAAACTTGAGCTTTATTCGATTATTTTACACCGCTATTTACATTCTAAATGAAGAACTTTATCTTTGTAAAGTCTGAAAGCTGCTTATTCAAAATTCAGTAGTTTTTGAGTTAGTTGCAGCGGAGGAAGTTTTAATTAACGTTTTCGATTCATATAACTAAACTTTTTGTATAGACATAGAACTTGCGAAAAATTTCGTATATTTTTAAGTCTTTTAATAATAATTTTTATGAAGTAAGCCCTATTATTTTTTTCCTTATTTATTGCAATTTGCAATTCAGAGTTTTAAGAACCGCGAAAAAAGGCAGAACTCGTGTATTTTCACGTGAAAATAAATTACTTAAATAATAAATCATTCGTGATGGGCTTAAAATTTCAGTGTTAATTCCCATATTATTTATTGACGCAATATTAGTTGCACGTTGTATATTGTATTTCACGTTAATGTTATTGTGTTGCTATATGAATGCGATTCGACATCAGACCTTAATCTCTGTAAAATAGGCTTAATTAAGTAGGCTTATCTCACTACATATTTATGTAGATAGTTATAATTGTAAAAGCCACGAAAATAGATTAAGTGAAATTAGTTCTTAATTTTATCACTGCTCTTATTGTTACAATTTATATAAAGAAATAATATTATTATTTCAGTTTCATTAGTAATCTTATGCATTTCAGTTTAAAATTTATCCTTAGACGCTCTAACTTTGTATGCACTAGTAGTCTCAATTCAAATAAAAAGCAAATTAATCACTCTTAAAAGTCCGCAATGATCCCTTCAATTGTTCTACCATCTAAAAAGCTGGAACAGCCGCTCGCGACGATTTCGTAAACTAAAGCGACTCGCAAAGCGATTATTTGCTTAATGATAAAATCCGGGACTGCAGAGACACATTGATAAAGTAGCTCTCTCTCCGGCAATAAAATCAAAGCTCGCCGGGGCGCAGATTAGCGGAAGTAGCTCCTTAATTAAAACACACTCGCGTAAAATCGGGGGCAAACAATGCGACGGAGGCGAAAACTTCCTGGCCTGCAGCCGGGGCCCCGCCGTGTCATATTTTCGCGCAGAAAAGCTCGTTCGCACTCTAATTAGCACTAACTTCCTGCGCAGCGGCCGCTCGATTGCAGGCGAAAAGCTGCGCGCTTCGAATATTGCGGCTAGTCGTGCGGCGGCCGAGTGCGTAATTAAATATCTCCGCGGCAGGCCCGGCCGCTCGGCTTATTGCGGTCGTCGCCCGTTGCAGCCGGGCTTTATGAAAGGACACTCGAGCGTTCGCCCTCTCTGACCTGTCCCCCTGCGTCATTTCGAAATCGCGGCTCACGGTCGCGGACATGCCGGGGAGTCTGCGCGAGGCGTGAGGAATTACTTTTCGGATGCTGCCGCTGAAACGTCACTCTGCTCTGCTAGACACGCTGCTTCCTTTCGAGGTAGACCGTAATACCTACTTGACCTCTTGACGGTTTCTGTTATTCGGCTTGGAAAATTAGGATTATGATTTAGTGATGAAATTATGTAAATAAATTTTCCTTAATTCTGTAGATGAATGTGCAATACTGAGATAATTGATAAAAAGGATATATATATATATATTTTTTTTTTTCAATATACTTCATTCCGAAATGATACAAAAAATGAAATTTCTAAGCGTAAAACGGTCCGAATACATCTCCTGTTGTAACGTGGCAAATCAGGTGTTTGCGAAGTCACAAAGAGTTAGTCGGGAGATAGGATAGCAGGACTATGCACGTGCAACTCAGTGGGTAGAGTACGGTGTTTCGCACTCTCGACTTTGAGGATTCGATCCCCTTGATCGCTTCCTTTTTCCTATCTCATGCTGCTCAAAAATAGTTGATCGCAAACTTCTGAAAACTGTAATTTGAAGGGAAAAACATCAAAATTAATTTATATGTTTCACTAAAACTATAGCACCCGATACGCGTAACTAGTAGAGCATCTTATATTTGGGTCGTGGATTTTGCACTAGAAACTTTTGGATTAATTATCTATTTTACTTTGAAAATTCAATTTTAATTATTCACTAGCTTTGAAACCTCGCTCGCTAGCGCTCGCTCGGTGACAATGAACCTTTTATTTTCAAAATAAGATCGTATTTATATTAATTTATTTAAGATGTGACTTCATTAAAATTTGTGACGTCATTAAGGAAAGCACTTTAATTTAATAGAAAAAGGTAGGATATTTAACCTCTATTATATGAATTACTAGGATCCTTTCAAATCCAATACGATCGGCAAAACAATACTTGCACCGAGCGAAAGAGTACATTCTTCGGCCCATGAAATCGCAGCTCCTCACCTGTTCACTTCGATTTCGGTTCCGCTGATAGCTTTGCCGGAGGGGGGGGGGCGTTTAGGTCTTGCGCAAATAAAAGTTGGTCCGCTTGCCCGCGTAACCGGCGAGTTTGCACTTTTGCCGGTCGAGGGACGCCTGACCCTTCAGCCCCCGAATTCATTCTCCCCGAGAGCTTTCTCCGAAGCGCGTAAGAGCACTGGCGCGCGAACTTTCGATTCTGCTTTTCGCTTCAGGAGCTTCCGTCCGACAAAGTGTTTCTTTTTTCGCTATTATGAGGAAAAAACCGAACGAGCTGGACGAGGAGAAGTAGAATAAACTCGATATTGTTAGTTTTTTTTCCGTTTTGGCTTGGACTTAGCTTTGAAGTCACGAGGGATTCTTGAGAAAGGATAAGAAACTTGTCACGCGTGTACGACGCTGCGAGCTGTCTTCGATTGAGCTCTTTTCGATTATACAAAGAGCAGTTTTTTTTCTCCCTTTGTGTGTCTACTCTCTCGTGAAAAGCACGAGTAAACGTTTTCCTTATGCACAGCTAGATGTTTATGTAACAGTTGTACATTTGTTTTTTGAGAGCGTAAACAGAAATATTGAAGTTTCAAAGTATCGGTTTTGATAAGTCAGTTGAAAATTTTATTTTGCGTCATTGCTTATACTTGAGTAAAAGCAGCCTTTTCGAAAGTTTTTCATTTTTACAGGGAAACGGATTCTTGAAGAACAATCATATACGATTATTGCATTGTCGTGCGAGAAAATAATTCGTTTGGAAATAGTTTTGTTTAGTTCTAACAAGGACATACAAATTTCACGCAAAATTGACTAATAGCCAATTAACTGATGCATTGGCAAAATCGTACCACGGCCGATGTTCAAAGTTAAGTAACGCTGGGTGCTGTCACCAATTGGATGGCTGATCGTTGTCTAGACAACATCCTGCATCCTGAGTGGGAGGTGGCGATACGATTTCGGTGTTTAAGCATAATCAATGTGACATCGAATTCAAATATTCCAATACATCGACCATCTTCGAAGAGGATTTTATTAACTGGATTTACCCTCCTGGGGGTTGCCCGCTCCAAGGGCATGACCCGGGAAAATGCGGAGATGGCTAAAATCAAGATAGGAAATTAGGAATCGAACAAAATAATAAAATGTAAGTTATGGAAAATAAAGGTGGGAGGATATGTTTAAAGTTAAAAAACCAATAATAACCAATTAAACCAATAAAATTAAGAACAAGTACTTAATCAAATTATCACGAATTTATTTAGTATGCTCATAAGTTACGCCCATCTTTCAAAATCAATGAGCAACAATTTTAATCTAACGGAATCAGAACTCGATAAGCACCGCTCACGACACAGTAGAGCCGGGCAAATAATAGCAGTCTGCCTCCACCGTCAGATGAGTCAAAGGTTTGCTCTCTCCTCAATCGTTCAGCCTTTTCAGAGGGACACATGCGGTAAATGGCGCGTGTTTGTTTAAACCTGCGTTACAAGCTTCTACCTTAGCAGCCCTCGAGACCCGATCGAACCCGATTGCCGATAGTCAGCTTACCAATGCCGCGCCGACCATCGTTTGCGGTTCAGGCGTTCGCGTTGCCCCCCTCCCTCCGACTCGTGCATGCTTCGGCTATATGGGAGGTCCTGAATTTTCACTTTTCTGCTATTCCTCGCTGTTCTCTAGGAAAGCTGTTATTAACACCCGGCGGATTCGCGTATCTTGAACTGATTAAGCGATTCGATTAAATTTATTGTATCAGGGTTAATTGTGATTTATCGACAGGTAACAATGGATCCAACGCCTGTTGGACAGATGTATTTTACATTAATGACAATAGGAGAGTAATGCGTTGATGCATTGGAACTGGAATTACGGAAATCCCCACAACATTTCTATAGACACGTTTGTGTATTAAAAGGTTATACCAGAATGAATGGTTTCAAAATTAATAATGAAAATGGAAATTAAAAATGTTTTTAACAATTAAGTTTGTGTTGATATATGATATATAAAAAAAAAATGATATTCGAAATTTTTATATGATGGATGCGATGCTAAAGTAACGGTGTTAATAAAAACTGACACGAGTTATATTTATTAGTTCTGCACTAAAACCCGGAAATCTTATTATTATTGATTATTTATTGAGTACTTTGCCGGCGACGTAAAAACCTAATGAGATCCTTTCTGCATTGCAGTGCCGAGGGTCGAGATAGTGGACGAGCACGGCGCGACTGCCGGCGACAAGTTTTACAAAGCCGGCAGCACGATAGAGCTCAAGTGTGTGGTCAGCAAAGTGCCCCACCCGACGGGCTACGTGACGTGGATGCACGGCTCTCGAACTCTCAACTACGACACCACTCGGGGCGGCATAAGGTAAGTACTTAACCGAGCTCATACTCGCGGAGAACGAAGCGCGCTACCCCCCTCCCTTCGAATTACATTCCGCCGCTGCGAATTAGCAGGATTTCAGACGGGGCTGCGATCATTTTTGGGACGAGCGAAGCCAGGAGGAAGGGTCGCTGTCTGTTCGCCGATAATTTGTCAGTGTTTCCAGTTGCCGACAAATGTTTGGACGTTATACGTCGAGAGAAACTTTTTTAATTTCCGGAAACGTTGAATCATTTGTTGGACATGTTGTGGGTGAATAGATTTTTGCGCGAGGCGGTAAAATGTTATTTGGCAGAACGAGTTGTCATCACTCGTACGCTCATTTGTTCGCAATTCGTTTTTTTTTTTTAATTTAGCTTTAACGTAATAATGAACTGAAATTGGTTTTTGATCTGCAGAATTTTCTGTGATTGTGGATAAGACTAATGATGGATAATGCACTTTTCTTTGTTCATTTCTTTTTTTTTCAGCTGTGTCTACAATTTCTTAGTAATGAATATGAAAAACTCCTATCTATCACAGCGTAACAGCTCGAATACAAGCGCTCAAAAAAGGGAGTAAACGGTCGGTTTAATTGTTTCGCGAGACCGTTTCCACAAATAACATTTACAGCGGCGAGTTCGCAAAAGCTCTCGATGGCCCGCCATATATACGTCTGCCACTTGAAGCAGGATTCCCCGAGCGCAATGACGGTCAACCTCGATAATAAAGGATCGGCCGCGCAGCTGGGCCGGGCCACTAAATAAAAATGACAGCCGACCGCCTCGGCGAAACGCGCCGATCAATCTATTTGTCCCAGCTTGAAGCGTGGCACTGTCGGGCCCTCCGGGGTAGCGCGGCGCGAGGAAAATCTCCCACTCACGTCCGAGTCTAACCCCCTCTCTCTGCTCCCCCTCGGTACATATAAATATAGGATAGCTCGGAAAAGGGGGGGGGGGAGGGGTGCATATCGACGGGCAATTTCGCGCGCCGGGGAGGAGAGCCCAGATAGTTCATGCAGACTACGATGGGAATCCTAATTGGCCCGATAAAGAATGGGGCGCTCGCTGAATTTTGAAAGCTTTTCATTAAAGCTTGCTTCACACCGGCGCGCGCGCGCGGCTCACCGCGTGTGACCTAATTGGTTATATATTGGTATTCATGAATTTAAAGTGCCAAGATCTCTTTATGCCTATCCGTCTCCGGGCTCTTTTTTCGCCGCCGGTGGCGAACCTCGTTCCCGAGAGGGACGGAAGGGAGAGGGAGATCGACGCCCGGGGAAATTTTCAATCGCGCCATCGATCACCGCACCGACGAGGTTCGAATTCTCGGCTCGGGAGCGCCGAACGCTCGATTCTCCCGCGGATTAGGCTGATTAGCGCGGGGAAAACGAGCATGGCGGTGCAGGCTGTTATTGTATGGGATATGGCAAAGTTTAATCTTCAGCTGCTAAGTCCTCGGATGAACTAGTTAAGAGCGAACTAGTTAGGGGAGCGTAATGAGTTTAATAGGCTAGTGCTGTTTGTTTGCAGAGACGAAACGAAATGACTTTTATATTTCATGATTGAAATTCAAATGACGAAAAACAAGGCGTCAATTTACGAAGCAGTAAGAGTGAAATTAATTAAGTTCGAAGCCAGTTTCCTCTCTAAAATATTCAGAAAATTTTAATGCTGTTTTACAGGAAATTCGGAATCGCATTTATACCACCGCCAAACCGCTAACAAACTTATGAGTTTCGCCAACGAAAAAGGGAACTCCCGAATATTCCGGGGGGCTCTCGTTTAAGGGTCGGATTAAAACGACTTTTAGGTTTAAATGACCCACTTCTACAGGAAAAGGCAGGAAGGTGCGTGCCCGCGGCACTTTTTTCCTGCGTGCCTGACGAGACGTCCGCTGCAGCTCTCAATTAGTACAGTCATTGTTTACGCCCGGCGAAAACGCGGCGCGCCATTGTGCGCCCCGATGCGTGAACGAGCGCGATCGATCTCCTCTTTCACTCCGCTTTTTTTTTCTTCCTCCTCTCTCTCTCTCCCTCCGTTGCGTTCTCCGGTTTTATTTTGCGCGCGTTATAAACGGCCGCCCGCGCCGATGTTATATTCATGAGCGCGTTTTCAACGAGATAAACGCCGACAATAGCTCTGCATTAGCATTTCGAAATTATTATTTTGATGCAAAGCATTTCGCGGCAATATTTTCATTAGACGCGTCGCTTTTGATATAAACGTCGTTCGAGCTTTTTCTGGCGAGCTCTTTGATTCGAACTAATAATGGGACTGCGCGATAATAGCTGAGTTTTTTAGCGTGAAAGTAATAATAGAAATGAGTTTCACGACGACTGAGAATGGCTTTTATTCGATTCGTAAATAGCGATAGAGAACCGTTTTCCTATTTTTGGGTATTTCGTTATGTTGCCAACAATCAGTTAAATACCAAGTATTTTTTAAAAGAGGTTTTTAAACCGTCTATTAAGTTTTATTTTTAATCTTCTTCATTTCAATAACAATCTGCCATTGATAAAATAATATCCGTAGTAGAAATCACATGCTTTGAGGTTAAATTTTAGCATTTATTGGCCAATTGAGGAGCATTTTTTGGTCATTTTTTTAAAAAATGGTCAAAAAATGGTCTAAAAATGTTTTCAGTTTTTTAAACGCATTCAAACCCTTTTGGCTTCACAAAAAAGATAAAAACTAAATAATAATCAATTAATAAACTGCAGACATCTCCGAAAACTCGATCTCATTAAAAGTTCTTTGATTCCCTTCAAAAGAATAAGTTAATAGCGCGGCGCGGTAACGCGAAAATTCTCTCGCCGTTACTAGCCCAGGCAGTGCGGCGCGACAATAAAATTCGAGCGCGTCCCAGCGGCAACCGTCGACTCACAAAGCTAATTTGTGCGCTCCACGACGATCTTCAATAAGTGAAAGGCAGCTGCTCGGCGCGTCCCGTCGAAAAGCGACGGCGGCGGCGGCGGCGGCATCAGCGGCCGGGCAAATTCGCGCTGTTCTCCTACCCGGCAGCAGCGGCCACCAAGAAGATTGGAGAGCAACCATACGGCGAACTAGATCGACCAAGTTAGTTAGCTGTATAACGTTATTAGAGGCTTCGGCGTACACTGCATTAAGCCTTGTTGGCGCCTTCACCTCCCGCCCCTCTCTCCCTATCTTTCGTGCGCTCCTTGTTGCCTTAGGCTCGCAACTTGGTCAAGTCCGGGACGCGCGCGCGCGCTTTGCATGGCAAGAGTTCGTGGCAAATGCGGGCAAAGGAGCTGGATTTTGTCAGAGAGAGTGGTGACAAGGGTTTGATGAGGACGCGGAGACGCTTTTTGCCTGGATGCTCCTGTCGGATCATCTTTGCTCTCGGATTTATGGTTGGATATTTCGATGCCGAGATATAAATTTCTAATAATGTTATGGGGATAGCTTGACCTTTGCGGACGAGGGACGAATATTTATGGGTATTCAAGTGGGTTTTTGGTGGGAATCATTTGCAGGGAGTACATTTTCGTTATGTCGAAAGAGTTGTTTTGACGACATTTTCAGCTGTTAACGTCTGATAAAATTGACCATTTCTGTACCTAGTTTAATTTAACTTTTTTTCTACAAATTAATTCTCGGATGCAGCCAATTTTTAATTTAACTATAGCTAAATTCAGGCGTGCTGCATGCGCTCTATTTTTTTATTAGGCATATTATAATTTCATGAGTCCTTAATAATTTAATAATGTGAAACCTTTAAACCTTGACGTACACCTCGTACCAAATTTTGAGGTTAGAACTCCAAATATCCGGCTTCAAACTTCATCATGTTTGTTTAAGGAAGTTTAATGTATTATTTAAATAAAATCATACTTTAGAAAGAATAATAAAAATAAAAGTATTTTTAAGCAAAATATTCTCATTTTAAACAAAAACACTGAAATGAATGAAAAATGAATTAATATGAAAGTCTAAGAAAATAGTACCAAACTACATAGACTTAAGAGGAGTGGCACGAAACTTTGACAACAAAAGCATAAGTCACTCGCTGTTGCCACTTTCCTCCAGTAAAAGCATTATTCTCAAAAAGTAACGGTACACGAAATAAAGCAGTCGGATGCGTTTATTGCAAACGCTCTCTCGCTACACTCGCGCTCAGAAAATTTGAAGTTACTCGTAAATTTTTTACCTGCCGACTAGCACACAATACTGCTAGAGAAAGAAGTTCGGTCTTCCAAAATTATGTTTAACTACCCTCTGCAAAAGTTGGCTGACTGTTACACAGTAAATCACAGCTTACGTTTTTCATTCGACTCGTGTCGAATGTTTAGTTGATACTTTTTATCACTCAAAGTTACCACTTTCCGGTGCAATAATAAACTTTGGCTCCAAATACCGTTAGGAACGAGTTTGACGCCACGAACGAAATTTATAGATAACCTTTTCATTGTGCTCAGAAATTTGGCTAATGTCGGGTGGTTTTTAAGCGACGAAATCAACACCGAGAGGGAGGTAACAGGAATTCGCGGAATGTCGCGCAATCGCGTTTGTGAAAGTTTCATTAGCGTTCTCGTCGCCGTATATTTCTTCGTGTTAGGGGGTAGGAAAAAAGCCAATTAAAGTCTGACTCTCGCTTTAATCTTCAATTACGGCTATGGCATTGGATATGATCCCAATTAGGAAAATCACAAGGAAGTTGCCCCCGAGACGCTCAAGTTGATAGACGCTTCTGCAATCTTGCGCCTTTGAATCCCTCGCAGGGAACTTTCGCCAAAGTGCCGACGCGAACAGACCATATTTGGTAATCTTATATAAGAGATCCAAGTCTGCGCTCGGGATAATAAATTGATTTCTTAAATAGGCTCTTAAAACGTTTAGCTTCTGTATTAAATTATTATTTGCTTCGCTGATCGTTTGACACTAGAAATATTAGAATATCTTCTTTTGATAAACGATACAAATCTGAAATATTTGAATTTGAATACCTTAACTTCTTGTATACAAGTTATTATAAATATTTAATATGTAATAAGCTAAAACTTTGTACATGTAATTGACCTAATTATGGCTTCAGGGCATATATATGGTTTTATCAAGGCCGTTTACATTTTGCCAAAACTTAATATCAAAGTTAACATTAACGACCTACTAAGTAAACGACTTCCAAGGCTGCCCTAGATAGAGACGACTAACTAACTTGAACTTTGTTGTAAAGTCAGAATTTTCAATTAACAAACAAATATGAACAAACGAATTCGAAAGGTAGAAATGGACAATCATTTAAAACGATTAGTCGAAAAACAAAAAGAAATTGAAAATTCCCAGAAGGCTAATATGGCCTACTTTCCCGCGTGAGGAAATCCACAAGAGAGCGGGCGAGCTTTCAGCACTTATTTGCCTTCTGGAAAACAATGAATCATCCCCGCGACTGCAATCCAAAACTCAACGATCCCTCTAAATGGTTCCCTGGAAATGTAAAGCTTATTCGCAACCGCGCACTCGAGAGGGAAGGTACTCGACGAGCTTGCAAGCTCGTTCTCGCGCTGCCGAATAGTTTCAGAAACAGAGACCCGTCAGACAATCGAGGGCCTACCGAGCTCCCAGGCGAAATATTTATCTCCGCAGCTCGTGCGTCTAATTCTGCTGGGTAAGTGCGAAATGCGGGTGCATCGTTTGCGCGGGGATTTGCGAATGCGCAGATTAAAGCTCGGAACCTCGATCCTCATTCTTGATTAATATTACGTTTTTTTTTTTTTTTACTAAAAATGCTCTTATTCGAAAATTAGTTGTGAAACCATCTGTATTAATGAGAAAATCAGATTTCTCCTGTAATTTAAATAAAAACACGTGACAGCTGCAAATGCAGTGTGCAAAACTTTGATTTAAGCGTGAATGCGCACAGCTGAATGAAAAGGTTAGTTACGACAAATCGAACTTTTAACGAATAAAGTTTTTCGGTAAAATTAATCAAAATTTCAGTCATCGAATGAAAAACATCAAGCCATCGAAAAGTACAAAAAAAGCAAATGCATAATCTGGCGCTACGAAAACGCAATAAAACCGATGCGCATCGCAAAGTCGATTATTTCGCGTTGTTATAATTGATGGGACACGACAGCCGTGCGCCCTTTCAAAATCATTCTTTTTGTGCGCGATACAAAAATTCTGCGCACAAATCTGTAAATCTTGTCCGCTTCGACCGTTAATGGGAATGTTATCGATCATTAAAAGCCGCGGCGCGGAAAAGTGATCGATACAATGAACCGGCCGGAACAATGACAGCTTGACGCGAGAGAATTTCGCGCTGCCGCGAGTCATAATAAATGCGCGCGGACCCGAAAAGCTTTGGATACCAAGTGCCGATAACGGCTGTCTCGTCTCTTCTGTCGATGATTTTCAGTTTTCCGCATCGCTTCTCGTTGTCGCTGCCTTCTGTCCCGCCCCCCTGTTTATATTTATCTCGTGCTTTCTAACTTTTGGCGAGGCGGATATTGTTGCCCTGTAAGTGACAAGCGGCACAACAGGCCAATTTTGTCGTTGTTATTTATTCAGTTCTGCAGATCCGTTGAACTGGTCGGTTTTAATTAGTGAACTGATGAGTGACGGTAGTTTGAATTATTGTGGGAATGATCATTTAACTGCTTTGTTACTCATAATTACGTTGGTTACTGATTTGTTAACAGGGAACTGATTTTTAATCCAATTATTGAAATTTAATACATTCAGTTGAATAGTTTTCATAAAAGCTTTGCGGATCACATTTTCTATTTTCAATTGTATTGAATTTAACTTTTCAAACGATTGATTTATGGAATATATTTTTGGAAAACAAAGAAACTTTTTTTAAGATGAAAAATGAACCCGGCTGTAACTGCTCATTGTAACAAGAAAACAAACTAATTATTTTCGAAAAATATAGAGTTTCTTTGTTCTTAATTAAATTTCAACGAATTCTTCTTCATTTTTCAACCTTTCTAAAAATTATGAAAAGGAATTAGATTGCAAGAAATCGAACCCCTTTTAATTACCGCCTCATTAAAACTACTTAAAAGCAGCATGAAATTCCAGCAGTTGCTTGAAACCGAATATAAATCTCATTATCGACGTTTCACATCAAGCCCTTTGTCTGAATTTCCCCCTCCTTCATTAATTCGCACTTCCGTAAGAAGCTAAAAGTCTGTCATGAATTGGCACTATCCCGAAACGTCCGCCGATAACGGTTTAAAAAAGTAAAGAGCGAATCGCAGCGTCGCGCTCTCGAAAAATCAATTGCGCGTTTTCAAGAGAGAGAGAAAGAGAGCTCCGTTCGCCGAGGAAAACAAAGCTATTAATTCGGTATTGTTTTATCGGCGCGTCCCGATCGACGGCTGAATATTTCACTGCGAGGTAGGGGGAGTTTACGGTCACGGCCGATCGCCGCTGAGGAATGTCTCTGTCATGTTTCATCCTCCCCACCTTCCCTCGTTGGTTCGATAAGGCCTGACTATCGCTTTCCGCACGCTGGACCCTTTATCCCGAATCGAGGCGGACTTCAAAACTCCGGTAATGGTATACGGGCCTTTTGTGCGCAGGCAGGGCCTCGATTACCGATTCCGAGCCTCCCTCCCACCCAGGATATCGCCGGATGAGTCTCTCGCCGGTTTTTATTTCAATGGACTTTTTGCGCCTCCGACTAGCGGCCTGTTGATGGCTTTCGCTATCGGTTTTTTTTTCTTTCCAGTCTTTGTTTTTATTTTTTGTGGCTTTTTGTTTTGGAGGAGAGCGCGGCACGAGCTGATGGAGACTTATCTGCTTCGGCGGTTGGTTATCTCTTGCGAGTGATTTTTTTACAGAGCTTTTGGTTGGTTCAGATTTTCGTGCTGCTAAATGGTTTTAATGAAGGCCAAATATTGTTCAAGTAATACGATCGTAGTGAAATAACCTGCAGTGAATAGCTGACTATACGAATAGATTGAAACTATGTGCAGTATTAATGGATGTTATTTCAATCAAATCATTCACCGCTTTAGTTATAAGCAATATTAATGATATTGAAGACTGTTTTAATTAATAAGAATTCACGGTACTCCTTGTAAATAATAGTTAAATAACAATTTATGATTAAAAACTTTATTTTCTTTTCAAACTTTACTCCGGGAAAATCTGAACTAATGCTTGAAGATAAAGTTTTGGCGATCAGGACCGTCGATTCACCAACTCCATTATCCTAAGATATATCCGATTCGGCTTGAAACCGCTGGTTATGTATTTTGTGGAAGCCAAAGGTAAGATCAATGGTGCGGATGAGCCAATAAAGTTCCGGCTAGGGATTTTTGTGAAATTTCTTTTTTACAAAAATCGTTTTCAACTCTTATTTATACTTTCTTGCATGTTTTCTCTTAATTTACTAGATTGATAAGTCGAGTTATTAGCTTTTTTACTGTCAATCCTCTACTTGACGGATAATGGCAGAATGTAAAAATTCGCTCATCACCTCAAGCACATTTTTAAATCTTGACATAATTCTCGAGCCTTCATCCTATGCAATAGCCCTTTATCTCGTGCGATAAATCTGCAGATAAAAACTAATTACATCTCATAAACTCGCCCCCTTGAACTTTGCTTCATGCATGCTCTGTCTTTATTCTTCCTTATCCCTCCTGCCATCTTTTTACCTCTTCTTCGTGCGAGCTCCGTCGCTTCTTCAGCCCGGCTGCGAAAACGCCTGAGAGCGCGTTTCTATAGTAAATGATAGCTTATCACTTACGACCTGGCAAGTAAGCCCTGCGACGGCTTCGTGCGCGCGAGTAACGTAAGAATAAGGAGGAATGACGAGGAGATGAACTTTTGTCCAGGACGAATGAACCCGATACTCGACGGTCCAATTACTCCGATGGTGAATCACGGAAAAAGATAATTGTAAAATTAGCTGCTCTGCCGGTGGAAATTCAAATTAGGATCAAATCTCTTCCATTTGGACTAGAAAACTATAGCGTTGGATAGTATTTTCCGGATTCGGTATCCCCCCGGTTTCAACCGAACGCGATATCTCCATACGAAAAATATCGAAAAAGAGGGGAAAAAGGAGCGAGCAGCATTTTTCAGCGACCCACATATAACAGGCGTATCATTAGAATAAAAAAGAGAAATAAAGACCGCCGAAGCGAAGCCGAAATAATCTCTCAGGAAATAAAAGCGAAAAATCTAGGAAACCAAGAGAGAGGAGGAGAGGAAGCGGGCAAAAAAAAAACAAAAGTGAAAAAAGTGGGCCAAGGATTAAAAAAGGCGAGGAGCTCAAAAAGGAAAAATAATAATGAAATAAAGCAGCGAGACATCGAGTTTCTACCCCTCCAGCTCGCGAGTGAAATTACAGCCCGGACAAAAAGGGGGCGGCGTTCTCGTCTGTCAGCAATAACCGTTAATGGCGGAACAGGAATGATAGCAATGTCTCTCGGGACGGTAACGGCGGGTTATAAAAAAAAAAGAAAAAAGTGCTCGCGCGCGTAATTCATTAAGCATGCAATTCTGGGAAGCCGAGAGAGAGAGAGAGCGTATCTCATTGTCGCGCTCGTTGCCTATTCACCTGTTGTTGTTGCGCCCGTCGTCTTGAGGGATGTACCTGGGGCGTCAAGGATGTACTACCACCGCGCAAGCAGGCGGAGGCGAAACACGGTAATCTCTATCCTTATGCAATCCATTTGGCTTTGTTCGCGGCAGCCTGCCGAGAGAGCTGCGCAGCTTGCGCCTCGGATTTGCGGTTTGCTTAAATTTCCGCGAGTCGCTCGCCGACTTGGCCGTAATTTCTTTCTTAAGGATTCATCATGCAAAGTGAAGCATATAGATTTCCGAAGAATTTTCAATTCAATTCCAGGCTGAGGTAGTAGAGTTTGCTTTCAAATTTTTCGTTTACGGTTTGTCGAAGTAAGAAAAATTTTCAATCGCGCAGACAAATTTTTAACGGTTTCCAAAGCTTCAAGCGCATTCGAATTTTTACTTTGGCGGAACACGTTAAGAGACGCATGCAGAATGTCTAGCGACCCGAGAGGAAGGAACGGAGAATATCTCTTTCCCCATCCGAGCGACGACCCTCGATTTCGGGCGCTAAAAGCGGCTGAGAGTGTAAAACAAAGCCGAAGGCCCGCGGCGCTCGGATTTGTCGGCTCATTAGCTATTCGCGTGTACGAAAATCCCCGGCGCCGCGCGGCTGCTAAGACGGGCGGAGTCTCCGGCGCAAAAGAAAAGCACTAATGCTCGGATGAGATGCGCGCGCCACTGTTGCACCCGAGATTAAATGAAGGCGCCGAGCTGCTCGTAAGTGCTTCCTGGGTCGAGATTCTAGGAACCGGGGCTGCAAGAGCTATTGCCAGGAACGACTAATGTGGATTTTGCGACTGCCGCGAAATGGATTTCAATTTTTGAGCGTTGTTACGGCGGAGACTGATATTCCTCAATTTTGCATCAGATCGCAAGGGAGGGATTTTAGTTTGAAATTCAAAATTCTATCAACGAATTATATATGGATTCTGGAGAAATGTTATACGATTTCATGAAATAAATTATTACAAAATTTTGCGAAATATTTCTACGTTGTGTATTATAATACTTGTCCACGTCATCATGTATTATAATACTAAAAGTTCCTACACGAAACGCAGTGCGGATTGTAAAATGGATTGTCTAGAATATTTGATACGCAATTTGAGAATGTATTGTTCAGCAGCTTTTAAAATCACAAATGGCACATCTGTTTTTAAACAAAAGCGACAGATATCTATAGACTTCTTTTACATTCGATTGACAGAAGCATGCTAGCGTATACGTATCACGCTAAGTCGAATAAATAACAGCGAAACGAAAAGCCAGCTCGAAGCGCAATAAGCTTGCTTTCCAAACAGATCGCAATAAGCAGATTTCGCAAAAAAATGGAAGCGCCGCTATTTTCAGCGCGAGGATTGCTTATTTACATTCGACTGCGGGTAAAAATACTCGCGCGCCGCTCTGGCAAAGGGAGAATCGGGATCTCTCTCGCGGTAAAAAAGCCCCGAAGCTTGGCGCGCGTAAAAGGCTTCGGCCATTTCCGCTCGCTCGCTATCGATCAGGGGCTTTAGCTGCCTTTGACTCGATACTCCGATGGTGCAACATCTCTGGCGCATCTTCTTAAGTTTTCAGTCCGCGTCGCCTCAAAGCGCTTACTTAGAGCATTCAAAAGCCTTCTCGAGTGCTTGCCGCTGTTGCGCTCCATTCCCTCTCTCTCTCTCTCGCTTCCGGTGCTACTGGTGAAAATGCGGGGGAGGTAAATGCAACGCGTCAGCTGAATTTCGCCGTCGTCCCGGTAACTCTCTTTAGGAGAATGCTTCCTTTCATCTTTTTTGAAAAATTTTAAATATCTTCGGGAGTAGCTCGAGTGTCTTGCGGATCGATAAGTAAATAGATAACTTGTTTACGAGGACACAATTTTGTTTTTATGACTTTGACTTGTAAGAATTTAAAAAAAATGCATTTGATTTTAATTACGTCATTTACGCAGAATATCAATTTCTAGTAGTTTTACTCCGAGAATAGTCGGACGTGCTTTTTTAATGTCAGATTCTTTGATCATTATACAGAAAAACTCGTGATTTGAAACTAAAAAGAGTCTCTATTATATTCAAACTTTTCAACAGTAATGGACCTTTTTGCCGATCCGAAAGCAATCGACAAATGTTTTACCAGCGCTGGTTGTTCCGGCGCCGATGACACTTCCTCCCCGTAAGTCCGTAATCGCTGCGTCCGGTGTTTGGAAAGCATATATAACCTTCGGTGAAGTTTTTCCCTGACTTTCGGATAACAGCGCGAAGTCACGCGGTACTAAATCAGGAGAATGGAGTAGCTGAGGTGGCAAGCCAGCTCGAACTCCACTTGCTTTTTGCCGTGAATTCATGCGCCGTAGTGATGAAGGTCCGGCTGACGAAATCCGAACCGCGAACGCTCCGAAATCCGAATGTAAAAAAATTTTGGCAACGGCAGTGATAGTTCTGTACCTTCGAACGTTAAACTTTACAAAATGTAACTGTTTTCATTCCAACAGTGTAGTAATTTTGATATTCAAAATTTTCTTTAATTCCTGCCCCAAAGTGATACGCTGGCGAGCTTTATGATCCAACACTTACTCTTCGTCCCGTCATTAAATCAAAAGCAAAGGACTGGCTGCTCGAATTATCAGTCCGCAAGAAAACAGCGGCGGATCGCCGTGCCAGGAGGAGCCTGCATTATTCAGAGGCGCAAAAATGCCGCGCATCGCGATTTATCGCCGCCCGAGTAAAATAAGTAAGTACGATTCTGCGTCTGACACCTGCCCGCTGCTCGGTCGCGTCTCTATACAAAGGCGCATTTTCTGTCCCCGGCGGGTTTCGCTGCTGCCGCAGCAGAACGCCAGCCGGAGAGGATTATATTAAGATCCTCTTTGTATGCAGGACCAATATGCATGCTGTTCGCGGATGTTCGCGCGTCGTACACATTCCCACTACCTCGGCCTCGTCTTTCTCCGTTCTTTCCACTTTCACCGAATTTCTATTGGATCCTGCGTTATCCTCGCTCTTAGCCCACCCTTTGCTGCGGCTCTCGTCTGGATTTCTTGGCTTGCAACGCCGCGGTTCTTTCTCGCTGTTTTTTTCGGGATGTTTCAACAGTTTTCTAAACGCTGGAGTTTCGGGGATTTTAGAAAGTTGGTCTTTAATTCAAGAAGAAAGTAAAGTGCTGATTATTGTAAATTAACTTCGAAATGTTTAATTTGATTTTATAATATTTAACGAATTTCCTTCGCATACAAAATAATAATATATAAACAATATCGTAATTGATTTTGGATATAAAATATTTATTCTAAATTAGGTCATATTGGTTCGCTCAATTTTCAATTTATTATTAACTTTTAAATTACTGTTGTATTTTATATTTTGAAAGTATTTTCTTTAAAAATTCACAAAGCAAACTTATAAAACGTTTCATGTGCTTCGACATATTCATCATATAAGACAAATCTGATTTTTTCTAAAAACGCTCTCTTGCATTTTTATCTCATTTTAATAAGAATAAATTTACTTAATGCAAACGAAAACAAGCGAAAAAAGCTTCAGGCGTAGCATCAGTCTCAAAAAAAGAACTACTGTGTCGTCTTCTCCCTTGCCCGAAAAGAACTGCGCCGAGAATTGAATGCTGCACGCGTTACTCAAGCCCTCATTATCCTCTCCGCTGTCAGTGCTCGAGATTCCAAAAATCCCTGACAAGGGTGAAAGGACGATCCGGCGTGCTCACGGTCCTCCGTATAATCCGGAGGGTCGCGCGAAAAAGAGGCCGAAAAACAAGAGAAGAAGCGAGCGAGGAACGAGGGGGGCCAGCGAGCACGAATTTTTTGCTCGCGCACCTGGCAATTTGCACCGAACGATTTTTCGCGACGGCGCGGCGACAGCCGGTCGAATTAGAATACAACCATGTTTTTTCACCCTCTCAGTGCGAATTAAAATTGCCGCGTTATGGTAATTAGCGGCTCAAAGGCCGCGGGTCAGAAATTTCCATCTTTTTTGTACCATCGGAGCTTTTTTTTCAGACACTCTTTTCTTTAAACTTTTTTTTGGAGCAGTAGTAGCTTTGACGGGAGTATTTCAAGTTTTTTGACTCATGCGGGACGATGGCATTGGCCGATCGATATTAACTCGATCTGAAACCGAGATTTAGTTTTTGAATTTTGTGAAAAAGTGAAAATTAGAGGCTACGTGCGGGTTTGCTTTGAAGATTGGATTCAGTTTTGAAATTTTTTCATTGATATACTGGATTGACGAGTCTTTTTTGAAAAAAATTGAATTAAATTTCTGCAGTATGTAAAAGAAAAGCTTTGCTTTTTAATGTTAACGTTAAAATTGCAAAAATATCGCCTTTGTGCCGAAATGAAAAGTACGCGATTTTTTTTCAAACACGGCTTTTTAATACTTGCACATATTAAAAGTACATTCTGTTCCTAAGCAGAGCTCTCATTCAACCTTAGAAACAAAAGAGCAGGCAATTATAATCTGCTCTCGTGGCTAAAATACAAATTTTGATGAAAGTGAGCCAGCATTTTCATCTCTCGCGCCATTCTCTAGGCCTCCGAGCACTAAAGCCAAATAACCTATAATAAACTGCACTCGATTTGCTTTATTTAACTCGGGCTCTCTGGCTCCGCGTATTTTTTGTGCTCTCGATTCCTGCGAACGTAATTTTCCGCAACAAAACGAACGCAAAAAACGAGGTCGCGCTCGAAAATTACACGGCGGACCGGGCAGTGCGAAATTAAAGCTTGTACTTCTTTTTTTTTTGCGGGAAGCTTACACGCACGAGGCTGCGACTCTGCCGCGCGGCTGACCGCACCATCGCTCTCCTCATTTCGCCGCCTTGCTGCAACTATTTTTCGGATGCGGTCGACGTACGGGACGACAAATCAACAAGGTCAACTTTTTGGTCTCTGATGGCACCCCTTTTTAGGCGGCGGGCGAAATTGTGCTTTTTCCCCAGGCTTAGATGGAGCGACGGCGGAGCTTTTTTTTTGCTGGGAGAGCTTTTCGACGGATGGAGCTCATTTATGATGCTAATGGTGTCTGTGCAAATCTTTTAAAGCTATTTGTTGGAAATCTTTTTTATAATAACTAGATTAATTCCAAACATTAGTGTATTATTAAAACAGAGGGATATTTGTTTTAATGATACAGGTACTATGAAAGTCATTCAAGTTCGGAGTATTATGTATTTCAAGAACGTCATTAGAGAGCAAAATAATTATGTTGGGAATATAAAGATCACTTCATGTGAATAAATTTGAGCATCCAACTCGGATAGAATAATTTAATGAATATATTTCAACGGGAATATGCAGATTATAATTGTTTTCGCAAAGTAAGCGATGGCTGCTCAATATTTTCATTAACAATGCATTAGTTTCACGAAAATAAAGGGAAAGTTTCAGGACTTTAAAAACTTTCCGCAAAGTTGTTAATTTAGCATAGTTTTCATTTTAACCTAGTCCCAGTTTCTTATCTCCCGCGAGTAAAAAAACTTGTCGCGTTTTCTATTTTCAGTCCATCCTCCCCCACCACCGCTTCGCTCCAGTCCTCGAGGGCTGAAATTCGCTTTTATCGCGACCCCTTTCGAACTCTCCGGCAGCGGGGAATCGCTATACGCCATAAAGAGAGAGGGAGAGACGCACAGGAGGTATGCCAGCTGGCAGATGTAACTTCGTTAGAATCGCGTAAAAAGGGGAGGGATTTACGAGGCGCGTCGCGGAACCGGTCGAAGCTCCGCCGGGATTTTCGCGGAAGAGAATCGTTCCTGCTACTTAAGCCATCCTTGGGCCGCGCTCTCCCGAACTTCCGGGCCTCTGTTTATTTTTACTCCGAAGTGCAACAGTTACCGCTTGGAAGTGCAGAGGGGGATGGCGAGCTGATGGAGACGGAAGGGAAGACTGCACGTTCCGATATACAATAAAATTTTCGGCGAAGGTACTCCCGTAAATATTTCCAAGTTGTTGAGATTTTATTGGGGTGAATGTACTTTCTTCGTGCGCTTACCCACGTTATGCACGGATCGCGGATTTATTCCACTGTAAAACGTAAAAACAAAGATGTATTAGAGTATTAACATCGAATTTTTATTCAGTCGTTGCGAAACAGCTTATCTCGAAAAATGTGTTTACTCGTTGGAATCTTTGCACTGCACTCGCATCAAATTATGCGCTCAGCGTTATTAGTCGTCTAACCATAGCCTGACACATACTACTTGAATCCGTCAGCAGATTCCGCTCGAGGCAAGGGTTGCATCGCTTTCGAAAATCCGATCATAATCAACGTGAGGCTACGGTGACTGCGGCTGGCGGCAGGGCTGTGCGTAACCCTGGGCGCGTTTGCGTCTCGCCTTCCAGGCTACAGACTCGAGATATGCGCTACAATAAGCAAACTGAATAGATCGATTACACGGCCGAGTATAACGCGCGACAGATTCCGTAAGGGATCTGCTTGTAATTCGTAAGCCGCGTCCTGCCCCGACAAAGGACAGACTTGAGGTTCCGTTCAGTGTTGATTAGTTCACGCTTCTGATGGGCACTGTTTTCTTCGGCTTATTCAGCTGCTGTAATTAGCTCTATAAAGGCTGGATTACAGTTTTTGAGTTATTTTTAAAGTTCGCGTTTAAAGCTTACTAAAATTAAATTTTCTTGATGATTTAGAAGTATAATGAAACGTCGACCATAAATACTAAATTTATTATTGGACAATGAGACCATTAATTTCACCTACCACAATTGGCATCTGTACTGGTATCGGCATCTTTGCAGAAATGTATTGAATAACTTGTAAATATCTGGATAAAGTATTGAATTTTCAGATTAAAACTGAATTGCGAATTTCGCGAAAAAGTTGCTTTCCCTATTTTTCCCAGTTTTTTTCGATTTCAGCCATCAATTCTAATTGAATTCCAAAATTGAACTCCTAGAGGAAGAACAAATGGTTCCTCAACTCGACGGAAAACATTGTCTTCCGCGCTTGATAGAAAGCTTTTTTAAATCGAAAAGACTTCACGCTCGAGCAAGTTAGTCAGTTCATTCGTCTTGTCATTCTAAACTACACCAAAGACGAGATAATTTACTACCTCGTTCTCGATTTTACGAACGCGAGTAGCAGCAAAGCTGTTTGTTCGCGTTCGGAGAACGCAGCCTTTCTCCCCCTCCGTCTGCATTAGCATTCTATAAACGAGTCAGGAATGTTAATTAAATTTCTCAGGATTGAAGTTGGAGTTCAGTGGAAGTTACGTAAAACCATCGGCCTCTTGGCTCTTCGCGGCTAATTGGTACTTTATTTCTCGTCGCGTCTTGTTCTCCGCGACCAATTCACCAACTAACAATGGCCGGACGCTTCGTTAAGTGGTAAATTGATAGGATTTTCCTTCTTATGGTCACGATTGAGCTACTCTAATGTAATCGTTGAACTTAATTTGCGTGTTTTAATTTTTTTTTTATCGGTCTGGTAATGAGCCATTTGTTTGGATCACGTTGATTATGTCCAATTTACTTTGCGTTTTCGAAAAATCCTGATCTAGAAACTGATAGATTTTTTATAAAAACCTTCAATTTCACATTTTTATGTAAAACAAAATTAATTAAATAAGAAAGTATAAATCAAAATTGAATTAAAAATATTAACTTCACCTAATTAAATTTTAATTCATTAATAATATTATTAATACCGTAAATTTCGATATTTTAATCGATCAATTAAATTTAAATTCGTGTTAATAAACATACGTGTTATTCGAAAATATTCTTTGATAAATTTAATGCCTCATTTCAAAATAAACGTTTTAACTCGTACAAATGATACTGCAGGTATTATACATTATTCCACTATATGCAGCTCAATACTCGGAAACCGAGAAACAACTCTCTCTCTCTCTCTCTCTCTCTCTCTCATGAAGTGCTATTAAAGGCAATCGTTAAAAGAAACGAAAATTCAATAATTCAATTTGCACTCGACAGCAGTGCTCGCTCAGGCACAGTCACCTGTTCCCTTGAAAATCAAAGCCTCTTCTCGAAAGCCGAGCTTTAGCCTTCTTTCCTTCGGCTTCGCACCAGAGTATTTTTAGTCCGACGCGGTCCATTAAACACGCTTTACGACTTGGCGCATCAATGCGGCTCCCGAGCACGTAAATCGTATAAAACTTGAATGGCAGCGGGCAAGTTTTACGCGTTAGCCTACAGGTACGAACACCCGCTCGCTTTCTCTTTGTGTGTACGTGTTATTCCATAAGCAGGGAGCTCTCCGCTTTGACTGGTGTATCGCATAAAGTCCCAGGGAGCTAGAATTTACGCTTTAAAAATGAATTCCTTCTGTCCATATTTCTCCCGCTGTCCCTCTATCGACTTTTTCTTTGCGGCAGTTTATCATGCAAGCGAGCAGTAGCGAGCCTTTACGACGCGAAAATGCATTTGTAATCCCGGAGCTTGATTCCATCGGCACTGTCCTTTTTTTTCCCGATGTGGCCGTTAAACCCCAGCTGAAATACATTCGATGAAAAACGCCGTTAAAAAGTCCGCTTTACGCGCCAGTTTTCTCCGGATTATACTGTATTTCCATTTAAAACAATACCGGTGACACTTGGCACCTAAACAATGGACTTCGAAAGCTTTAAAAATTACATTTACAACCCCGCTTTTTCAGGCTTCACTATTCACCCGGAAACTTTGGCTTTCGCACTCGAACGTAAGGCTTCCGAATCTGAGACTTGACTGCGTGGGCTTTTAGTTGAGTCTATTTACCATCTACACGCGCAGCATGCCGAATGGGCTCCGTTGACCCTGCATGTCTATACACTTGCACTGTATGGTGTTTGCAAATTTACTTTCATCCGATTTAATGCCTAAACGTTGTGCGAGAGCAATAGCGTTAAACCTGTGTCAATTGCATAGATTATCCTATTCAAGATGATGGCGGTGGAATTGCTTATAGGGGATGTTTTGTAGGGCGATATGCATGAGTTATAATATTGAATAATGAACTATGTTTGACGCGGCTGTTGGGATTCTGAAATTTATGGCTTAGTATTTGATTGATAGACTCTGCAGTTTAATCGAGATTAATATTTTGCGATGCGATTCTGTGCCTTGGGCTCGAAGCCATAGTACTCACGAGAGTTCAGCAAGCTTTCTTTTGAACTTTGTTTTGCAGTGTAGAATCGTAAGAAACATAAAATGTGATATTATTAAGTTAACCTCTTTACTTAAACAAAGTAAAAACTTGCTAATTTCTTTAAAACTGTATAAAAATTTTAAATGAAGTCGCTAAGTTCGGTACCTTGCTAATTTATAAAAAAATGCCAAACTTTTGCGGAAGGCGAGTAAATCTTCATAAAAAAATATCTGTTTTCGGAAAATAAAATTGAATTACTTATTCGATAATTATCTATTCTTTATCTCATCATTTTACGTTCGACAAATTTTAACATAATTTGAATCTATCGTAATTTCTAATGCCACTTGTGAAACAATTCAGACTCTTAAAACAGATAAAATCCAAAAAATAGGCACAAAAATTAAGCCACATGCCTATCCGTCGCTTCTGAAAAAGCTCCACTAACGACATATTCCCCGGAAATTTCCACTGGAGCACTTACCGAAAACGCAAAAATTCCGAAAAAAACACAACAATAGAAGTGAAGCCAAATGTGCTGGGCGCTGCTCGCTCTCGGGGGAAAACTTCCAGTCAGGAAGAGGCATTTTCTCGACGGTAATGACAGCAGTTGCAGTCGCGGAGTCTAAACAGCCGGGCATTGTTCGGCAGCCATGCGTCATTAAACATTCTTCGGAGAAAGGACTTTGGAAAAAAGGAATCCTCTTGACCCAGACATCGCTGAACTGCATCGCGTCGTCCCGGAGTCTCCCATTCCCGTTTTCGCTGGAAATGAAATCCGAGCCAATCCGGGCTATTCTCGGGTGGCCGGCATTATACAGGGGCTCTCGCGGAAGTCGCAGCACCGCGCCTCATCCGCCCTGAAGAATAACCCGCGAAAAGTTTGAATTATGGGGCCATAAAAAGTTCTGCAGAGCCCGGACGATTAAGTCGTGGGTAATATAGTAGCGGCTCGCCGGCTAGTTATACAACCCGACCTCGGCTATGCCCAGCCCAGTGAATGCGCGCATGACCACTTTACTCGCACAGCCGCTGACGCCGTCTGCATGCATTGTACTTGCAACTGGGTAATGACTTGAACGTCCTCGATTTCGTACGGATTTCGTCGTGATTCGCTGCTTCATTATTGTGCATCTATGAATTTTTAATGCACTTCTACGAGTGGACGAGCTGAAAAAATTTTCGAATAAATTGGACACATTTTTATTTATGTTAGACTTGATAAAAAAGTGTTTCCTAAAAGTTTGTTTCACATTATGATAATCTTATTAAAAGTTTACATTTTCTTAGGTACTTTGACTTTTGTTGAGAAAAATAAAAATTTTTTTTTAAAATTTGTAGAAAGTTTATATTGTACTTAAATCTTCAGATCTGGAGTTCTGAAGTAAAAAATATCATTTCCGTCAAAACTTTACCGCATAATGCACCTATTCATACACTATTTTACTAAACTGAAAAAATTCTTTAGGAAAGAGTCTCTCACGGCCTATAGGTTTCCGACCTGAGAGGCAATTGCATGAAACTCGGATCTTGGATGGGTTTTGGGGATTGATTATTGCACCTCTTAAGAGATCATGTTTCTCGGAAACGGCTGGAGCAACGAAATCGGGTACGGCGTAACAATTTAGCAACAAATTAGCAACAAAATAGGTATATGGTTTGATTGTGGGCTTGTGAAGTGGCTATGCTAGCTTAATGTACGTTGAAAATATCTACATGTCTGATCAATAATTCTACCATATCCTGCTGCAAAACAAATTGTCTACTTTTATTTTAAGTTTTCTCTCAGGTTGGAAGCCGTAGATAGGTATAAAATCAGTTCTTATTCATCTATAGAGAAATGTGTCTGACTATACTTTTCTGTTACTACTTATTCACATTTTTTACTACAAGCAATATCACCAAAAAACATATTAAAAAAGAAAAAAAATGTTTACCCACATTACTTAAACGAAAGCAAGCAGTTTCGAATTTCTCAAGAGATCGAGCGGAAATCCAGCATTCGCCACGCGTGGCACTCGACTTGTGCATGCATCTCCGATGTCGCTTGCACGCGAGCGGAGATTGGAGAGGAGCGGAGCGTAGGAGGCAGCTGAGTCATATTTCAGACTGACTTAAATCGTCGCGCTTTAGGGCGGCAATTAAGACAAGAGCCCTTTCCCCCCTCTTCAAGCCTCCAAAATAGTCGGACGGCTCACTGCCGAGTAGTCGGGAGAGATAGAGAGAGAGAGAGAGAGAAAGAGAGAGAGAGACAAGGAGAGCCGGAAGTCTACCTAGCCTGCGACCCGCGCGCCGCAATCTCGGCCGACTCTTCGCACGTATACGTATCGGGAGCAAGCACGTGGAGCTTTATGGTCCACCGAGACGCGACGCGGAACGGACGGAGAGGAGCAGAGGGAGAGTTACTTTACTGCATTTTTATGGCCGGGGAATGAGCTTTGTCACGTTGTTAATAAAGCTCTGCTGCATTGTGTGATAAATGCTCTGATGGCGCTAATGGAAATATTAAGGTATTTGTACAGTTGAGTGAGATGCCATTAAACTTTTTTATTGTCATGTGGTATAAAGTATTTTTATTATTCCGTGATATAAAGATACGCAGAGATATCATTTGTACGGATTAATATAGTTTACGATTTAAGTGATTTAATTTTGTAAATACTATTCATTCTGCCACTGGATATTATCGTTGCATAAAATTCATTTGTTAAACATATAACGTTATTATTGAATGAACGAAATTTCGTATTAATTCATTCTGAGCTTTAACCATAAGAGCATCTAATTTTGTGAACTCTTTTTTGCAGCTTTAATGACTAATAGCTTTATCTGACTAAAAGCACTGCGGAAACGTTTTGCTGCAGTTAAGTGGAAAACGTTGAAATGTGCTGCAGACAGTATACAGCCAACTCAGCTAAGGCTATTACAAGATTTTCCAAAGGGACGATTCTAAAACTCACGAACATTACCCGAGAGCATCGCGTTTTTATTGACGAAGTAAAATTAGAAGCATCAAACACACGAACGCACTCGAAATTTAATTTTATATCGTCGAAGACTAAATTGCGTGTCGCCAGATAAAATTTCATTAAAAAATTGAATAATAATTCACTCGAGCTTTGCCTTTTACGTCAAAGCATTCTCCTGTAAGTTAACTTAAATTAAATTTCCTGGCAATAATGATATCTCAAGCGCTAACATTCCCGCGATTAAGCTGCGGGGTGTCGGCTCAAAGCAGAACAACGACGTACTTGTTAATGAATCCGAACGGATTTCATCGCGCGCACAAAGTGTCCGTGAAGAAGCAGCGACGCGATCCTGTTAATCATCATCCACGATGCTTCGGTGCGCGGCAGTCGCGGCTTTGGGGCTCCTCGGGGAAATGAGAGATGCGACAAAGGCTCCACGAGCAAACACCGAGATGCCTCGAACTACGCGAATCCAGCCGCAGTAGGCGTCGTCGCAACTAAGCACGTGTCGAATAGCCAATAGAGTTTGTCGTGTGTGCATTCTTTTTTTTTCGGAAAGTCCAAACCCGAAGAGGGGCGCAAATATTGACTGCGTATGAGGATGGATGGAAGGACAGACGGTGTTTGCTTGTTTTGACATTCTGACGAATGGATTGTTTGTTACAAGTGAGTAACGAGGAGTAACGAGCAGGAAGTATCGTTCGAAACGTTGTTCTGTGTAGCCAAAAAATAAGTTAAAAATTTTTGCTTTTAATTAGTTTAATTTAAGGAGTACAAACTTTAGCTGAAGATTGCCCAGCTGCAAGTTAAATTATTATTGCGCTCAGCTAATTTACTTATAAACTTGGCTAAATACGTTTATCCTTGCAATTACTTAGCTTGAGTAGTGTAAACAAGTAATAACAAATACTCGCTCGAGTTTATTATTACAAGAAATGAGTAAAATTCGATTGCACTTCGTTCTATCGCAAATCAAAAGCTTTGAAACTCGACGTCAAAAATTCTAATTGAATAAACATTTATTCGAAATCTCAGCAAAGCGCTTCTTTTTCAAATCACCCAAAGAACTCGAGCGATTTTACTATCGACAGTTAAAAACACGTACAAAAACATTTTCATTACTTACCTGTAACCGTGAAGATAAAACACGATAGTTTTCAAAAGCTCGATGCCGTGCTTTGACGCTCCCCACGAAATATAGATACCGTCGTGCAGTTCTCAGAAGTATTCTCCACATTTCCATCTGCTTTGCGCACGAACGGAATCGGAGGTAAAAGGAGGAATTATAAAAGTGTGATAAGCTCTCTGCAAATTTTAGCGGGAGGCTTCTTCATAAAGAATTGCAAACGCCAATATTTGCCATGTTTTAGCGAGAGATCACTGTTAAATATAGCGAGTTTCAAGTGGAAAAAGTTGCCGAGTAATCTTCACCGACGAGCCGGATTTTTACCAAATTCCGTAAATTTTTTTTTGAATGCCCAAACCTGATTTTCGACTCGAAATTTTTAACTCTGCTAATTTAATCTGCGTCTTAGTCAAATATTATTTCACGTTTTACAAAAATATTGATTTAGTTAATTCAACGAAATTTCTATTCAACAATTGGCATTTCAAACTTCGAAGAGCGATTTTTGAGTACTTAGAACTTTCGCGAAGTGAGGTTCTTCGTCCGCTTGATCATAATGCAAATTCGTGTATTTACCAAGTTAAAAAAAATTGATGGAATTATGGAAGGATAAAACAATTGGGTCAACGATCTCGAAATTCGAGTTTACCGCACAGCTGAAACCCAAATGCGCAGCAATTTAGAAACTCCCGTTCGCGCCGCGCGAATTTTGCGGCGAAAATCGATAAAGCATTTTGGGACAGAGAGTCGCAGCGCTGAATTCTGAATCCTGCTTTGATCTACCTTTGTCTGTCGACTTGTTAACGGCTTTTCGAGCGGGTATTAAAATTCAACGAGCACCGCCGCCTTTCGTCTCGCCACCAACAGCCTCGTCGTCGTCGTCGTCGTCGTCGTTTTGATTAATTACGACGTCGTTCGCGTATTGCCCGGAGAGGGGGGGAATAATGCAGCCTGCGAGGCATGCCACTCGACATTAATCACATTTAAAGGGACGCGTGTCGGCTTCCCTTTTTGCGGCTTTTACCGCCTCTAGCTGAATTTACATTCACAGGCCCCCTGCTGACGGCTACGTTCTCCCATTTGCTCTCGTTCGAGTTTCTCCTGACGTTCGTCACTGCGGATCTTCTAATTTATTTTCGTCTCGATTAGCCTGACAATCACAAAGTTACTGTCCAGCTAAATTGTTGTAGCGAAGGGTCTCCTGGATAGAGTTCAACGTTCTTTCAATCCTCCATTTCAATCCAGTTGAATACTACTTTATATTATTATCATTCTATAATTCCATAAGCGGAGAAAAATCCCTAGTAAAATTTACCAAAATTTAAGTAAAAGTTGTTTAAAAGGTTGAGCAAACACGTTAAGTAAACTTTACTCCAGGTTTGTAAGTAAATTTTACCGAATCCGAAGCGCCATCTTCTTTCAGTACCTTTTACTTATACTTTTTAAGTAAATTTCACTAGCGATTTTTCTCCGTGTAAAAGAATAAGTAAATCCATTCAATTATTAGCTTAACCTGTTTAGAAAAACAATTTTGAACAATGGCAAACTGAAGAAAAAAAAAACTAATTTTATCCATAATAATTTTCATAATAAGCTAAAATTTAATCAATATTTTTAAAGCGCACGAGAAGCAAGGATTTCTGTGTTTCAAAGTGTTAATTGGTAATTAGTGCGGTAATAAGCAGCGCAATCATCAAATCAGAGATACCTCTGAGAAATAGCATTTTCATTGAATGAACTCGTAAACTCGATTATCCAATGCTCGATATTGATTTAAACTCGAAAAACTTGGAATTATGTTTTAACTCGATTTAAGAACTCATTTATTCTTGGCCGATGCGGCGGAGGAATTCGTTAAAAATTTTCTATTTCTATCGCTGCCTCGGCTTTCTCGTTTTCAAAGCCTTCGGTTGCACGCATAACAAAACTCTTTCTCCCGCGGCCACGAGTCGAAACTTTTAACGCGATCGCGGAAAAGGCGACCGAACAAACTGCAGAGTAGAAAGATAAAGAGTAGGGAGAAAAAAAGGAACTCGGACCGAAACTAGCGCTCCATACTCGCGGAAAACATTTTATGCGGAGACAAAGTAAGACGCGCATATATATCTGTATATATATATATATTACACATATATATTGAAAGCTCGAGAAAAAAACGAGGCGCTCTGACAAAAGGCATTGGGGGCATCAATGGCAAGAAAAGTTGGCGGAACGCCTTTCCGTTATGCAAAGCAGACGTCCGAGTGCAGCCGCGAAAGAAAAAACGTCAGAGAGAGAGAGAGAGAGAGAGAGAGAGAGAGAGAGGAGAACAAACGACGCGGCGAAGAAAACGAGAAAGCCGCAGCCGTAACAAGTAGTAATTTAAAATCGACCGAGAGGAGGAAAGTTGCGTGAGGGCGGAACTCATCAAAGCAGCCGTCCCTTTCCAATATGAAAAGAGGCGCCGCCACTTCGGACTTTGAAGTTCCCTCTTCCTTAAAACAAACATCTTCTGTCTCAGTTCGCCTCTAGTATCCCGTGGCATGACGATGACAGAGGCCTTACCCCTTTCTGGAACAGCGTAAATACGAGCCTCTTATATTTCTTTAAACTCGCGCCGCCACTTCGTCTTCTTCGCGATGTCCTGTTTCGCGAACCATCACTTTTTCTCTGCGCCATGGGACTTTTCTGACCGATAAAACTGCAACTTCGCTAAATCAAACGACGCGTGTTATTTTTCGTTTTAGAAAAGCCCTTTCTAGCTTTCGCAACCCTTTGAAACCCATTGCTTTTTGATCTCTTATTCTCAACCGGCTTCCTTCGAACTTTTTCGAATTCTGCGATTAGAAGATTGCAATCGGGATTCGGAAATAGCATTTTGAATATAATTCAGAACTCTAATAAGAAGAAAGCTTTTTTGGAGATCCATTGAAAGAAGTGACAGGTATTAAAAAAGTATTTTTAAAAAAACTCATTTCGTTATTATAATCATTTCAAAATCATGTTTTGCATTGCAAATTAAGTCAAGATATTATAAATTTAAAAAGAGAATACATTTAAATATGAAACTTAATAACAGAAACAGAACTGTAGCTTTCAAACTTTCATAAACTTGTGCTGGCAATATTTTAGAAATTAAGAATATTTTTTAATGAATATTTAAAAAAAATAAATTACGAATTTTTAGAAGCTTTCGTATAAAATGTAGAGTGAACTCGCATATATCTATATATATGTATATTTATCTATCAAAATTTATATATTCTGAATTTTTAAAGATCAGCTATTCTAACTTAACAGAAGTATTTGAATAGGTTTGAAGTTCGGTTTGAAGTTCGGTAACAGGTTTTAGCAAATGGAATAACAGAAGTGTAACAGGAGAAACCCCCACGAACGATGAAAGACAAGTTAAACACTTACCTACACAGTGATAGGTAAGCAACTTTAACCTACATTGCATACGACTATATGGTAAGAAACATCTTCTAGGGTACATTTTCTAATTTCAATATTCGAATGTCAACTTTGTTGTTTGTAAGATAACTTTTTTTAGCTAAACTCCTTTTTAAACTCAAGAGGTCCTCAGTAAAAGAATAAATCTTATTTCAACGTTTAGAATTTAGCAAAATATTTTTGTTTAAATTTAAATGATAAATCAGTGAAGTTTCGGGATAAATAGATTTCTATGTAAAAATTATTTATCCTCCTGTAAAATAAATCAGTATTCATAAATCACCAGTGAATAATCCATCAAAGACTTCTCTTCCCACGCGAATGAATAAATCCATACAAGAGGGACAATATCGTCGACAGCGGCTGCAAAAACAAAATCGCGACTGTCGCAAAGAGTGCATCAACCTTTGAGCTCGGCGTTTGTGCGTATCCCGAAGCGAAGAGACGAAAGAGCGGAAGGCAGAGGAAGAGAGGCGGAGTGGCCGCTTTAAGAGCTTTTAAGCCTAGCGCTAAGCTCGGATTTATTCCTGACCTGTTTACAGTGGAAAAACAATTGACCCCCGCAGCGACCTCATTTACAGGCCGTCGAGGCGTCCATTGCTTTTCCACTCGGCGGCTCGATCGGCTCTGCGGGGCCGAATAAACGTATCGCCCCGATGCAAATGCCAAGGCGATAACTGCGTTTTTCAAACGGACGGAGAGAAAGAGAGAGAGAGAGAGGCGGGGAAAAATGTCGGAGCACTCTCTTTTTCTCTTTAATCGCGTAATCCCGAGCCCCCCCGAGGATTAATATTATACAACAGAGTCGCTCTCGCTTCCAGTGAGAGATAAATTGAAAGAATAAATAACGGTATGATGCAGCTTTTATCGGTGGCTCTTCCTCGAACAATGACTGCTGGATTTTAGATTTCACGATGGACTTTTTTTGTCTTTTCCTCGCAACGACATCGAGCGTCCATGAATCTAAGAAGTCAGTTTCAGTTTTTAAGAGTTATTTAGTGGATTAAAAAGTTATTTATGGCTAAATAACTATTTTTTTCAATTATTTGTACTTGCGAATAAACGTAGTGAACTTTTATGGTTAAATTATTGTTTTCTACAAAGTAAGGAAAAATCCGAAACAGTTTCTAGCTGAAAATCGCTAAATAAAATTTTCTCGCAATAAGCACACGGCAAAGGCTTGCCATTCAGCGTAAAATTAGCATAACGCACACAATAAGCCGTAAAGATTCAAGCAAGGCGAAGCATCTCAACTTAACGCCTCTCACGTTAACGCAGCAATTCAAGTCAGCCTTATACCCCCGTGAAAATACTTGGCTGCTTAACGGGGCATAAAAACTTTAGGCGAGGACAAGCGACGCGACGCCTCGGCTGCAGCAGCAACAGCAGCTGGAGACGGGATTTTCAATTTAAAATTAGTATAACGCGAGCGCAAGCCGAAAGCGGAAAAAATTGCGCACTCTCCCTCTCTCTCTCTCTCTCTCTCTCTCTCTCTCTCTTCTCGCGAGGAAGAAGTCACTCGCGAAGGCGGACGCGGTTAGGAGGTGTGTGTCTTAATAAGGTTAAGAAAAGAAGCGGCCGAAGAGGAAGAGAGAGAGAGAAACGGAGGCAGGAAACTAATTAGCACGGGCCCTTCGCATGAAAAGGTCGTCGTTGCCAGGCGTCGCGATGAGCAGCCTGAATAGCCCGTTCTTTCTTTCTTCTGGTGGAAGCGCGGCCAGGAGAGAACCAGAGTTCCCACTTTCTCTCGCTTTCTCTCCTCCGCTTTCCTTCTCGCTTATTTCTTAGTTTCCAGTTCTCCCCCTTTGTATTTCAAGAGCTTTCATCGCGTTTTCTTAAATTCTGTATTGTGCATTGTAAACATTGTTAATTGTGTTTAACAAAGCTCCAAGTGTTCCGGCGAAAGAATTCCGTCAACTTAACTTCATTAAGCTCTAATTCTTTCATCAAATTTCATTTGCACTCCGCGCCGAGAGCGAAGCTCGGCTTAATTGGTTAAATTTTTGCACCGACTACTTTAACTACCTATATTTTGTGCATCGGTCGGGCTTCGCGCTACTTCTTCATCTATTTGCTTAACAATGATCGAGGCTCTTAAACTTAATACAAGGACTCTTTCGCCTCAAAGGCAGAAAAAGGCAGGCACGAATTTGCTCAAGAGGATTTGATCAAATTGAAGATGGACTTAATTTCCAAGGAAAGTGCGCGCCGCGAAAACGTCGAGATGAAATTTATTTTATACGTCGACGAAAAGATAAAGCGCAAAGGAGACACGTAGAGACAAGTAGCCGAGAAAAAGGTCAACTCGTAATGTGCAATTAACTTTTGAAGGGGAGAGAGAGAAAGAGTACGAGATTTTTCAGCACTTTACTAAATTAAATCTTTTCGCAACCTATTTCAATTCACCGGCTGTTTTATTTGCGGAGCCTTTAAGGGATTCATCAGGCCTCCACAATATACTGCTGAGCTTGCGGACGGTCACGCTTTCCAGAAATAAGACATTTCTGCCTCGCGTTTGAATTCTCTGGCACTTTTTACGACGAACTATTTTTACCCGCTAAACTTTTTTTCTCGCCGAGCTAAATTAATCCCTCGAAATAACCCCTTTCGCTTTTATTATTTTTTAGCAAAATTTTCATGGACGATCCTTTTTATTCGAAAAAATATAAATATATTCAAAGATTTTTAGCGCAATAAATTCCGTGCAAAATAAATAAAAAATTGCAGTAAATTTAAAGAATACAGTCGTGAAACGTCAGTCGCAGTCTCGTTACTATTCACTATTAAGAAAACCTAGAAGGCATCATTACATAATTGATGCCAAATAGAGCTTCAAACGAGATGATAATTAGGAACGCGACATGCAGTACCAACGGCGTAGTGCTCATAAAGTCGTGCATCGATTCGAATCCTCTTTAGCTTTAGTCAGTTCCTACGGGAGGTAATGAATTTACAAGAATACGTTAAAAGCTGACTCGCCTACTGCAAAAGCTTTTTCATCGCGGCACTCGACCGAGACGTAAAAAGAAGCGCAGGAGAGAATCAAAGTATAAAGAAGATGAAGAAATAACCGAAAAAAAAATGCATCGTTGCCGCGTAATTGAGTTATATTTCATTGGAGACGGGGTAACAATTACGGAAGCGCATCGAAATCAGCGCGGAATGAAAAAAAGCGATTGGCAGAAAATTAACTGGAAAATTAACTGGAAACCGAGCGCGAGAAATCTATGTGGAAGAGGCGGATATTTAAGACGGAAAATTACGTTGTGGGAGTTGTTCTGCCTGATAAAGCGACGACGTAATTGATGAAAGCGCAGTTCATTTTTATTTGCAAGGGAGAGAAAAGAATTTTTCGAGATAGTTAATGTTCAATGTGAACTGAAATCATTAATTATTATGATAATAAATAACAATGAATTGAAATTGTTTACTATATAAATTTTACAAATAAATTTATTTCAATAAATAACAAAAGCAAATATTTTCGAGAACACATTTTAGTTAGAGATACGTCAATTTCAAGTATAACAATGATTAATTAGCTTAAATATTGAAAAAAGCATTATATTATTGTTTGGAGTATATGTTCATCCATTAAATATGAGTTTTATGTTCAAGTATTAAATAACGAAACTTAATTAAATTAACATTATAAAATAAACACAAAATAGCCGAGAAAATAGCCTCAATTATCCAGACATAATCGCTGTTAAATAATTAGTTAAATAAGAGTAATAAGCTAATAAAAATATTTATTTAACAAAAACATTTACCTTACGTATTTATATTTATGTCCAATGTACACACCCAATTTCAAACAACAATTTAACACGGAAGAAAGAGTGAATTCTCTTTTTTTCAAGATCGGTCGGGCAATTTCGACATCGAATCTCCGTTTCTTCCTTTTTTCTAAGTTTCCTTTTTTGAATCTATGAAATTCGGAACCCTTGGCCCCCACAATGACGGCTATAAAATATTTGGCTCGATCTTGTTCCGGCAATAAAAATGAATTTATGGTCGGCAACGATGTATCCGCAACGAGTTTTGCATTGCCGAGCCGCAGTCCCGAAATATGTATAGGCAGATAAGAACTGAGACTGACACCAGAACCGGTGGAGAGAGAGAGAGAGAGAGAGAGAGAGAGAGAGAGAGAGAGAGAGAGAGAAAGGAAGGAACGCAATTAATAATTAATGGATTGATTATTCTTACATGCTGCTGATTTTCATTTATGGGCGCAAAGAAATTATCCAAAAAGATTAAATTTTTGTACTGCAGATGAAAGAATTATTTTAGTTTTTTATTTTATTATATGAATGCAATATAACAAATACATCTGCAAAGTTATTTCTTGTACTCTTATACTTTTTAAATTAAATTCGCAGTTGAGAGTCTTCAGTTTTTATTAATAAAATATTGGTTTTGATCAAATCAAATTTATTATTGAAATTTGATAAATTAAAATTTATTTTTTACCATTGCTTATTAATTAAATACCAATTCTGTAATTATTTATCAAACGTAATTTAAGTCAAATTATACAAATCTTTCTCTTGGCAATACTAAAATTAAATTATTAGTAACGACTTTCAAAATAAAAAACGGAATTGAGGCAGATAAAGAAGAAATCAGAACTAAAAGAAAAAGGAGACTATCTCGAGAGATTAAGAACGATTGTTAGTGACAGATCGCGAAAAAGGATGAATAAACGAGAGGAAAAGGAAAAAGTTTTCGGAAGAAACTATAAAGTGACATTAAAGAATGGATCTGACTTCGAGCAAAAGACTTGCGGCAGAAAAAAATATTAAAAAAAAAAAAAAGAAAAAATTGCGAACAAGAGCTGAAGCCAGAGCGGGAGAGAAAAAAGTCACAAAATAGCAACGGGAGAGGGGAGCGTGAGAATCGAAAGTTGAAGGGGGTACAGCCTGTGGCCGCCAGCCAATATTTGTCGACAGTTCGAGAATCCGAATCGGTCATGCGTGGGCAGGCGGTCCGAACGAAAAATCCCCACTGACCGCAAAAAGTAATTTGGCGAACGCTCGTTCAAACGGCGAATTTGCATGCGAGCGTAAGATCCGCCCCCCCGGCCGAGCGCTAAGCAGATTTGTTAAGAATAATGCGCATAGTTGCATGAGCGTAATTGCGAGGGAACAAACGTTGACTCGCCGCTTCGAAAAATTAATGGGGCGTAATAAGGAGAATGGACGACGGTGCAAGTTTTTTCCTTGTTTGTTTAGCGAGAATTTCTAGCTACTGGAAGCAGTTCGCGCGATTTGTTTAACGGCGGAGAATTTGGTTGATGAGCGACGGTTTGGAAAATCTAGTCATCCGAAAAATATTGGAAATGAAAATAACAGTATTTAAAATAATTTTTTTTTTTTTGAAATTTATTTGCAGTAAAATCAATTTGTTTATGATTTAATGTAATCATTACATATTATTTTCAAATAAAGAGCCAAGTACACCATTCAAATACTTTACACAGCACTGCCTTACCAAATTCAGCCGTATCTGCTTGCTGGATCACTAAACCGCGAACCTTTATATCCCCCTTAAAATCTTCGAAGCAGAAACAATCGTAAACTCTAAAGAGTCATGCATCAAGCGATCCGTGTACATTCCTCGAGTCTTATTCATTACTGGCCCGATAACTGCATCAGAGAAACGGCTCGTAGCTTACGATCGGCTCTTCTTGCCGGGCACGAAGCTCCGTTTCGCCCCGGTCTTAGAAAAGCAACACATGTCGTCCCTCGCTCCCACCTCCCCCGGCGTATAACCGTATCGTCGCAGCCGAACGAACAAGGAGCCCCTCTAATTCAATTCGGCCCATTTCTGATTCCGGTGAGCGTGGCATCCTACACGCCTGTCTGTGCAGGCGCCCCGCGAAGCCCGTGGAATTCGTGATTGCACTTCCTCTCTGCTCTCTCGCTCCTTTTTCTCATTTTCTTAACGTCTATATTCTGACTGATTCTTCTCCTTCGCTTCCCACCCCCTGCTTACTCTTCGACTTTAACTATGGGCGTTGTGTATCCGTCGATCCGCACGGCAGGGAATGGAGATGAAAACGAGGACAGTAGTTCAATCGGTGTACCTCTGCGCAGCGCGAATCCTAATCTATAAAGACGACCGAGTTTTCATCCACCTTTTGTCTCTCCCACCCGGCTGCATAGTACTCCGTCTTACTTTATTTCATTGTTTTCGCCATGCTGCCCTCTCGCTCTCGTTTCCGAAAGGTATATATGCAATACGCCGAATCTATATCACTTTCTGCTTTTATCGCATCCAACTCTCTCTCTCCCTCTTGGCCCATTTTGGCGACGCGGCCCTGAACAATGCATTCGATTCCGGGCTTGACGACGCGGTAATTACGCAACACCCAACGCAATCCAACGGCCGTCCAGTTGCAACTTTGTTATTTAGAAACGTGGTCGTGTTCCAAAATGCTAGTATCAAATAAGCAAATATTCTTCCATTAGTCGGCCCTTACTTTCATACGAAGGAGTATTTTTATATTTCTTTTGAAAACTATATAGTTTATGCGGTTTTCAATATTTGATTTGAAAAGAATTCTATTAAGTTGTTGCGTGCCAAGAGCAGTAATATTTTACAGTCAAATAAGGAATGTGTAAAAATTTGAATATTACGATCAAAGAGAATGTAAATTATCTAATTAGCATTGAAATTTTGCGAGTAAAAAATTTTGAAACTAGTTAAATGTTGAATTTTGAAAAATGAATGTGAAAAAGCTTCCGTTCTTTTAGAGTTCTTCGATTTTTAACGCAAGAATATTTTCTTTATATTCTTAGAAAACTTCTGTATGAATAAAAAATATTGAGCCACATATTTCTTTCGTACTTTTAAGTGCGCAAGTATTCGCAGTATTAAAAGGGCTTAACAATTCTTTCTCGTTGCGTAAACTAATTTTTATCGAATAAAATGAGGGTGAAGTTCTTTAAAAATCATTATCTCCCAAGAGCCAAAGCTAAAAAGTAGAATCGAACGAGCACAAAAAGTATCAAAATAGAATAGCGCACCGAGTCGTGCCTCGTAAATACGTTCATCCTCGAAGTCGCGAGTACAAAGAAGTAACTCTGGCGCGCCAGACGCGTAATGATGATACCTAGGAATTTTCGCGGACGAAAACCGGCGGGATCCCGATTCTTTTTTTTTTTTTTTTTATCTCGCGTGGGATGCCTCCATTGTTTTGCGCCCCGCGTTTTTCTCGAGCTTCACCGCCTGGGAATCCTTTCCTCTCCGCTGCGATCTTTCTTTTCGCACCCTGCGACTCTTTGTAAGACTTTTTCTTTACTATCCATGGAAACATCGTCGAGCGCTAAGTTCGTTAAAGGAACCTCCTCAAGTGGAAATTGTACGGCTGCGAGTTCCTTCTTTTCAGATCTTGGATATACGTATAGAAATCTGACAGAGAGATGCTTTTTTTAAAGGCGAGGGAAGAGAAATCCGGGCGCGACGAGCTTTCGAATGGGATGTTTTTTATAAGTAGGTGATCGAGTGAATATATTTTTCGAGACAAACTATATAGCTCGTCAACTTTATTACTTCTAAAATAATTATTTAAACGATTTCATTTTTTAAAAGCAAATACTTCATTTATTATTTTCGCGACGTAATCGAAAACTGAAATATTATTTCAATCGCATAAATCCGGAATCGGCCTTTCGGCACATACGATGGAATAATTAGTGGAAACATGCGTCTATTGATCTTTTTGCATTGTAAACTGAACGAGTAATAGAGCGATAGAGAGCGAAACGTGCGGACCATTAGGCAGCCTGAAACGAAATGGTAAATGAGGGCGAATCTAATAGCCCCGAAAACGCTCGGATCTGGCTGCTGTATTACGTACCTGGGATATCTATTGCGATATACCATCAATGAGTCAAGTACATACTGCAAGTATTCATTTGCTTCCCCCGACTTTTATTTGAAGTATTATCGAAGAAAGTCAATAAAATTCTAAAGTAAATATTCCGTTCGACGTTAAAAATAACCGCATTTTTGTGTATAATTTATGAAATAAACTTTGCTATGCATATGAATGAATTGATTACTTAAGCCGGCTAATTAATCGTAACTTTTATAACAGAACATTCGCGTTGCAAACGTGCAAATATACTTTGAGCATTTATTATTTTGGCGTTCTCGTTTCATAAAATGAAAGCCGAATAAAAGCGAGCTCGTTAATATCATCCGGAACTCTCTGAATAATTTTTGCGCCGCGGATCCCGAAACTTTATCAAACAGCCGAATACTCGGCGACGTTAATTCCACAGTTTATTTCGCGTTCGACTCAGCGGAGTGCCTTAACTACAATTTACGATGATTCGTTGATGGCCGATCCGAGCGATAAAACTTATATTGGGCAAACACCTCACGGATGATTTGCGGGCAAACTTTCGCGCGAGAGGCGTGTATAACTTCTTGACGGACTCCCTCTCGATAGACGGGGGAGTCGAGATTTCGCTGCGGAAAACGAAAGAGAGGAGAGATTCGCTCTCGAAGAAACGGCATCGGCGTTTTTCACTTTACTGCCCCGTTTTGTCCACAAAACTTGGTCGAACAGCCCTTTCTCCTCCGTCGTACACATGGGGGTTATAGGTACGCAAGCAGGAGTTCCAGTATAAGTGCCGGTATAAAAGATCTTGAAATAGCCGTGGAAGGCCGTTCGCTCAGCTCGCGAGCCTTTTTTTTTGAGTGTCTCGTAATAAGAAACAGCGACATTTTTAAGTGAAACGTTTTTCTTTTGTAGAATCTACAATTGATTTAGAGCTCCGTACTTTCGATTAAATGTATACAACAGATTTGCCAGCTCCTAACGAAACAAAACTCAAGTCTTAAGATTTCAGTATTTTAATATCGCCATTAATCGTTAAAAATAATAACTTTTAAGGGAACTTGAGATAAAATTTTTGCTTTTGCTTCAAAAAATCAACAATTTAATCTGAAGGTTTGAAAAGTAAGTGAAAAATAAGTAGACTAATATAAATCTTAAAATTTAAATGAGGAAAAGATAAGGAGGAGATGCAATAAACAAGCATTAGTGAGGAAAGTTTTACAAGATAAGGTAGCAGAGTTTATAACGTATTAATTCACTTTAATAAGCAGTGCTTTAAAAAAATATCCATTAAAAATATAAATCCAGCCTCGTATTGCGCTCAATTTCAAAATCTCACGCACGATCTTTCACGCATAAATCTAAAAAATCTGATCTGAAAACGGCCACAAAGGCCGGCGCGAGCACACACTTTCCGCAAAATACCATTCAGCCGTGTATCCGGCGTCGTTTATAAAATTTAACTAGTTTTATCAAGTTCCGTCACGCAACAATAATTCCGGCAAAAAAAGGACAGACCGCCGCTGTAAAGGTAACTCGACTTGGCTCGGGCCAGACAGACGAGAGTCGCACGTAGCGAGGCGCGCATGATGCTCTTTGATAATATTTTTATAGCACTCCGCCGAGCCGTTGACTGCAAGAAAAAAGATAACGAAAGCGAAAGAGGAGAGAGAGAGAGAGAGAGAGAGAGAGAGAGAGAGAGAGAGAGAGAGAGAGAGAGAGAAAGAGAGGGCCGGAGTATTGCGCGATAACTCACGTCGCGCGGCATATCGCGCGCTGCGCGCGTTACTGCGGGGGAGAAATTCCGCGCGACGTGACCCAACGCCACTGTACGGTACGGTCTATAGCTGTAGACGACGAGCGAACGGTTTCTTGACCAGCCCAGCCAGCTCGCTCCGATGGACAAACGAGCGTTTCAGCTACCTAAGTGAATGCTGCCTCGCTTTTTTTCTCCCTCTCTCTCTCGAGGGGAGTTATTTATCTCGCTGTCCGGTCTTAAATAAGCGTTTAGCTTCTCTAGTCCGCCGAGGCTTCAGCTGCTTTTATTGCGTTTTCTTTTTTCTTTTTTCTTTTTTTTAAAGCGGCCGATCGCCTTCTTATTTTCCTTCGGTTTGTTTTCGCAACGCGGAGCGAGGGTTTGTTTTCGCGCTAACGGCATTGGAGGACCGAACTTTCGCCCTGGATGATCGTTAAGTTTCCGAAAGTTTAAATTGGAGATCCCGCGGAATTGGGGAAAGAAAGTTTTCGAAAATTCGACGGGGCAAAGTGGTGCTTGCGGGATATTATTGGTATTTGGCTGCGTGTACTTTTTCAATAAAAGGAATAAGCGATCTTTACAGAGCTTTGCTGGTGTCTTATTGTTCGTTAATCTTTCGCGGAACACAATTTTATCGAGGGCCCTTGGATACCTTGTAATCCGTTTTTAAAGTTCAGCACATTGAAAAACTTTTTATCTATTCTTTTCGAATCAGCAAACATATTAAGGGCAATGTTTACTTCACTACGATTAGCGCTATCTTTGGCATTTTTCCTTTAAGTTCGACTGATCGACTACTTTTTCTAAAAAAAAAATTTGAAAAATGTACTCTCCTAAGCTTCTAGAGAAAGTCAAAGAAAATCGAACCAAGAATTTCATCGAAAGAAATAACCATAATCAATTCCCCCTAAGAACTAGCAATCTAATAATCTCCAAACTGCCTTCTCCCCATATTGAAATTGTCGAAGCCGTAAAGCGAAGAAGCAGCAAGACTGCGAAGAAGAAGCAGCTCTCTCGCGGAGGCTTGCGAAGGAAGCGGCGGGAGGCATTACCGCGCGCTGTCACCTGCTCATTCGAATTTTTCCATCGGCACGAGCGAACATCTCCCGCCACTGAAATTACGAAATTTTACGATTTTACAATGTGTCCCCTCCAACAAGCTCTCTCTCTCTCTCTCTTTCTCTCTCAAAGCGCAAGTCCCCCTGCTGCTGCTCGCGGTTTTTATATTCCGGACGTAGATTCGATCATTACGCGGATCGCGTCACGAGTACACGTATACATAACCGATCTCCGGCGAATGGCCTCCCGCCCGAAGCTCCGAGGATCCTCATATTCCCAAGTTTTTCCCCCCCCCCTCCTTTTTTTACGAGCGCGCCAGCAGCTGCACGCGGGGCACTGCACAAACTCGATAAGGACAGCTGCAGCGGGTGTGCGTGTTGTACGTACGCGACGTCTTCGGTTCGCGCGAGCTTCGTAAAGTTACCCCCTCCCCCGATCCCCGCCGGTCGGAGGATGCTTTTTTTCTGGCTCGTTCGTTCTTTGTTGCGCCGCTACTCTTCCGTGCGCTTCCTTCCGCAAGAATTTCTCGGAGGAGAGAATCGTGATGTACGAGCCACGCGAGAGCCCCCAGGAGTATCTTATTAATAAAGGCTCCTCTACCGCGCTCTATGAAGATTTATTTTTTTTTATGTTTTATCAATTTATTTATTAATAAGGAGTTATTGGATACTTTTTTTCCGGGGGAAAATTAGACGCTCCGGCGTCTGACTATATACAGGGTTAAACTACTTACTACAAGAACTAATGGGTTCATTCTTATTAGAATTTTTTTTTTAAATTTTCCGCTCTCGAAAGCGTAGTTCGGGCGGAAAAATAAAATTTTAATTGTTTGAAAAACTCGAAAAAGCACGCAAGAACCGACTGTGAAGTTCAAAGAACGGAAATCTCAGACGCTATAGTTTTTTTTTAACCCCCCGGAAAAAGGTTTAGAAAAGCTGCGCGCGAGTACAGGCATCAGCGTCGGAGATTTGAAAGCGCTATTACAGGGAGGGGGGCGACTCGGCGAGAGAAAAAAAAATAATATTTTACAACGTCGTCTCGAAAAACTCTCGCCGCCTTTGAGAAAGCCGAAACGGTCGGCGCGCGGAAGGAATTAAGAGCGTCCGAGGTGAGAGATGAAACGAGTCGGGGAGAAAAAGAAAACGCCCAGAAGGAGCGGAGGTTTCGCGTCCGGCGAAAAGTAGGTCGGCTCTCCTCTCGACTTTTCTCTTTCTCTTCGTTTTCCCGACGTTACCGTTTGGCCGGCGCGAAAGGCGGAGGAGGAGAAGGAGGAGGAGGAGAGCTTTTACGACGTCTGCATTGCGTGCCGGCCGAAAGACTTACTGGCTTAAGGGCGCTCGCACGATTTCAGAGGCCCGAACGTCCACGCCTACGCTCATTGTGCAAGCATTCGCTTATTCTCCTCCCCGCTTCCGACGCTTCTTCTTTGCTCTTTTCATTCCACTTTAGCCGAATCGTGCTCCACCGTTGTCCGAGAGTATTTTCTTTGTTGCTGCGGCGGAACCTTTGTTTCTGATTGCGCTCATTTTAATTCGTTTGATATACGACGAGGACGTGTAGTGTAAAGTCTGAGAACCCCGTGTTTAATTTAATGATGGGGTGAAGCCTTGGTGGGAATAAAGATGTTTTCAAATGGCTTCTCGAGCATGAACATAGAAATACAGCCTAATGCTGTTTTTATTTTTTATTTATTCATTTGGTTGCTGGTACTCTTTTAAATATGAATAAAGCAAATAAAATTGTATTTATTTTCAAATTGCTTTTAATTAATCGAAAATCTGTTGTCTTTCTAAGAAGAGGTTGTGAGATAATTTATGCATGGTTCTCATCTACATTGCAGACGTTTAGTCTCACTTAAAAATTCATAAAAATATTTTTTTGTAGTATCGTTTGGGCGAAAAAGTGAAATACCGCAGAAGAATATTTTTGATAATCTTTTATGAAAATTTGTAAAGTTGGTATATCAGATCTCTTAGAATTTATTAAAAATTTATTAAATATTTTATAGAATTTTTATCTTTAATTTAATGTATTTTAGCTCATTTTTTGCTTCTTACACAGAAATCTGCAGAGTCATGATTATTTTCACAACATTAAAGTTCAAAAAAACCCGGTAGAATATTGCTAGAATTTACTTTTTTGACCTAAATGCTTTTAAAAATTTTTGGGTAATACGTAAAAAATTCAAGCTTCTTTATTAATCAGGTTTAATATTAATTATCTTAAATAATAAGTACGTCCGCTCTACCTTTTTGAAATTAAAATTTATTGCACGCAAAGAGCATACTAAAAGGTTAAAACTAGTTCTAACATTACTGCCCTGCACGAATGTGCCTTTTTAGAATGCGACAGTACTTCTAAAAAGCCTTCCATTGTCATTGACATATTTTTACGAGCTCTTCAGCCTTATATGATGGCTCCTTACGTAGAGCATCCACTGCGTAAAGATTATATATGGTGTTGGAAAATGTATTAGCGAGAGATGCGAGGTCATGCAATTCTAGGTGACCCCAAGAGATCAAGATTATTTTTTAGTATTATGCTTCCGTTAAAGGAGTGAGGATAGATCAATGCCCGGAATATATGCGCTAAAAAATTATGCTGGAAAATGGAAAATGTGTGTATGCATTATTTACAGCTTGGTTAAAATTTTAAAGATATTTAAGCTTATATTTTGAATACTTTTTTACCAATATTGTGTTGTAAATGTATAAAGTTTCAGTATCAAGTTTTTAAAAATATTTTTCAATTTTCAAGTAATCCCACGTTTGTTGTATGAGTTCGTTTGCGGAAAAACAGTATTTAAATTTTTTTTTGTACCATCAGTTTATATATTTGTCGATCTCGAAGGCCACTTCCCATTGAATGGATAAACATTGTTAAATGCTCCGCTAAAATAAAACAAGGCACGTAATAAACGTTAAATAAAAAGCTTTTAATAAATTTGAAGTATATCATACAAAGAATCTTTATACATTACGTAATGAATGCATATTTACATTTAAGAAAAATAAAAAATTTAATTTTACATATCATAACAAGGTCTTTTTCACGAGCACTGAGGTTTTGCCTGTGAAAACAAGGTATCACATGTGCTTTTTATATCAACCACTTGCTCGCCCAAGTATTATCAAACCTTCAAAATAAAACAAAAATCACGAAATACGTTCTCATTTTATAAAATTCAAAATTTATCCGAGAATGTACCAAAAAAAGAATTCTACAAATCTTTTTCTACATTCGAACTTACGCATAAAAAAAGTACGGGCTCTCCCGCATCTCCAACCGATTCGCAGCGTTTCATAGGCCGTCAGTCTCCTTGGCAAGTGCGCATTAGTCGCATGGAAAAACGCTTTGCTCGTAGATCACGGACAATTTCGCAAATCGAGCCGCTCCGCGGCGCGCGAATATAACCTCGTCCGGCGGTGCCGAGAGCGGAGTGGTGGGGGTGGGGGGGAGTTTGCGTGTGTCGCAGGATGCGCCATAAGCGCGTTATGCAGCCTGTGCCGGCTGCACCTAGCCGTAGGACTCGAGGAAGGAAGGATGTGTGTGAAATAGAGGACGAGAGAGCAGCGGGGAGGGGGTAGACATCTGAGCTTGCAAGCTGCAACTTTTCCCATCAGCGCGCAAGCTCCCCTCGCCGCTCCCACGAGCTTGTTATGCGAAGCTTGAAGCATGTAGCGCCAGATGCCGCATATTGGTTCGCTGTGTCCTCTTTCCCTCCTTCTCTCTCTCTCTCTCTCTCTCTCTCTCTCTCTCACTCTCCAGCTTTGTTCGTCCTTTCTGAGCAAGAGCTTTGCCTTTGATACGGATAGCGGGGAAAGATTTTCGACCGGTAGTCCGGTTTGTTTTGCTCTTTGCGCCCCGCTCTTTTTCAATTAAAGCGCGGCCCGGCCTTCGGTATACGTATCGGGGATAGGGAATACGCTTTGAAATTAATTCCGAGCCCCTGGGTGACCAGATGCTATGACGACTGAGGAAAAAGTTCGAATTTCTTGGGGGACGAGAGCGCGAGATTTGCATTCAGAGCCAATTTCGGAGCTGGATCGAGCTATGAAAAAAACAGTTCGATTCTCCCGGTTTTTCTTTTGAGATTTTTGTTAGTTTTATTGCCGTGGAATTTAAAAGAGAATCTTCCGGCTGCGTCGGGATGAAAACGTGAAAAAAAAACTTTTTTATTTCCTTTTTTTATAAGTATTGGAATCATATTTTTTCTTCATTCAAAGGGGGCTTTTTTGAAAAAAATAAATAAATAAATAAAAGCTTTCGAGCTTGAATCATTCGACGTTTACAAAAAAAATTAAAACTCAGTGCTGTACTCAATTTCTTCTTTAAACTATTCCAGATTAAAGCTTGCTCGATTCTACGAATTGCGTATAGCTGCAAAAAGCACGTGTCACCGTAATAAACCTGCACTCATAAACCTTTGCCTTTCTGACATTTAAACTTTGCGATTGAAGTTACCATTTACAGTTCCATTTAATTTCCAACAGTAAAATAACTCATTAAAGACTCGTTATAAACACCTTGTAAAGCGAAACTTGCGGGTAAAAAGGCGCCGGTGCAGGCAAAAGCGGTAAAAAGCGGCCGACCAATTATAAGCCGAGAGCTAACACGTGTGGAAAGGGAAGCTGTGCTTGATATCTCGTATATAATTTAAAGAATCACGTGCCCGGAAAATAATCAAAGCCACCGCCAATAAGAAGTGGCGCGGAAAAGGAAGGGGGCAGGAGTACCTCTTGGCTAAGTGAAGCCAGAACCTCGAAATTAATGCACTTCTCTCCCCGCTTCTTCTTCCTTATCCACTCCCTCGTTCTCTTTATTCTTGATTTTACTTTTTTTTTCACCGCGTTTCGTAGTTCTGCATTACTCTCCTTTTGGTCTCATTTCGTCTGTCTTACTGTCTCTCTTATTTAATTTATGTATACTTCATTTCCCATTTATTCCCGCTATTCTTCTCCATTTATTTCTTTATTTTCGCCGTCTTCTAAAAACGTTTTTTCAATGTTTTAAATGCTTTTCTTCTACCTCCGTAGGTATTTTACTCTCATTATTTTCTCATCATTTGCTTTTTAGTACAATTTAGCTTTTCTAGGTTTTTGTTTAACTACCCCGTTCTTTCCAGTTTTTTTTTTATTTTTCCTTTCTAGGAATTTGGTTTATTTTGAAAAAAAAAAAATGTTTTCACCTTTATATATTTTGTTTGTATTTATACTTTTATTTGTTATTTTTTTACATTTCCGTGGATTTTTAAATGAAAATTTATTTTTTATTTATTGTTAATTCAATATTTTAATTCTATGCACATCTTCCACCTTTTCTGCTTTTATTTAAAGTTTTTATGTTTACCTAATAAATAATTCACACAACTGAAGCGTCTTTCTCCTACTTAAAGTTAATTAACGAATCAATTATTCTATTCAAAAGATATGTCAGTTTCACGGTTTTTTCATTTAAATATGAAATAAAAGTTAAATATTTGTTTTGCAATCGTTGCTTACTTCGTTAGTTCGCTTTTATTGTGCTTTTTTAAATTTTGTTCTATGATTCTTTCTCACTGTCTCTTCGTTCATCATAGCCGCTACCTGAGTTAATTACTCGCTGGTGGTAACGCAATTACGTAGCTACTCGTATCTACCTCATTACTCAACTCGCAAAAATGTCCAGAGAAAAACATCGCAATTCTTCCCTCGTATATATCTGTTCTTTGTTTTATTTTCACTGGCCTGATGTGTTTAGAACCTTAATAGCATTTATATTAAGCACAATTATTGTGTAATTGGAGAAACAAATCTTTCTCTACTGAAATATTACAACATTTTTCCGAAATACGTCAAGTGAAACGAAAATTTAAGACGAAAAAGCTTTAATTAGAAATCCTAATTAAAAAAAACTGCTTTAATCTTAAATTCATACGCAGATTAACTGATAATGGTTTTTCAAAATCATGCAAAAGCACAACGCATTCAAAGAGACTTTTCCCGCAACGATTAGCGCAAGAACGGCTGAAATCCGAAGAGCCGTAATTCCCGCTGAAAGTTAACAAGCAATAAAATATCACCTAATTCAATCTAATCTCTTTCGGGCGTTCTCGCTCGTTGGCTTTCTCAATTTCTCGCTTTCGCTCGGCTCGGCTTCCTTTCTCTCTCAAGCGGCAGTTTCACGCTTCTTTTCCCGTCGGCATCTGAGCGGCGCGCGCCGCCGCCGAGGCAATATGTATAGTCTAGTACCTCGCGGATAATAGAATTCCAGTGTCGGCGACCGCCGCTTGCACTTTTCTTCCTCCTTCTCTTACGGGGAGGCTGCCTCGCGCGTGTGTATAAGCGGGCTCCCGGATGGCTTTTTATTTTTATTTACTTAGGCGGCGAGTGCACAGCGCCAGTCGTTTACCGCCCCATCGAAGAATTTCATTCCGCGGCATTTTTTCGCCCGACGCGCCCCGCCCGGGGAGGTGAAACGCGAGCGCGCAATATTCTGGCTCGCCGAGAGTCGGCGTAACCTACTAAACTTAAGCCCACCCTTCGGCTCTCTCTCTTTCTCTCTCTCTCTCTCTCTCTCGCTCTTTTCACTCGTTATGCTTTTTCTCTCCTTTTATTGTGTCTTATTCGCTGTCATTAGTAGCTGTAAGCCGGTAAGAATGCAATGTATACGGAGTGGATATTTCTCAAGTAATTTTCAGTAAGATGTCTGGATCGCGACTTCCTTTTCATTTAGCATTCGATGTGCACTTTAAGTACTTACTATCAAAAATGATTAAAAAATGATTTGCAAACTTTTCAGATATAAAATTATTTGAAGACAATTGTAAAGATGCTTGCGATTACCGCGTTCTCAGGTTTTTAATTAAAATTTTTTCACATAGCCCGGTAGCTTGAATCAGAGTCTCCTTCTCACAAAAACATCAATTTCTATTTCCTTCATTTTCCTTTCCACAAGTTTCTCTCGAGCCATTTCAAGTTTAATCTCGACACATTAGAGACTTTTGTCTTTGGTTCGAAATCAGCCATCCTCGGGAATATTTCGGTTGACACTCGCGGATCAAAGGTCGTCTGCGCGAACTCGAAAAAAGCTTATTACATCGGGCGGAGGAAATTTCATTTGCCAACGGCGAGAGCTGATCTCCCAAGCACTTTTCTCCTATTTATTTTCGTCCTTGTACTTTTTTCATTTCGGAGCGTGTCGCCGTTACTGGCCGTCAAGAGGCAGTGGCGAATGATTAGCGCCGAGATGAAAAGGTGCTCCGGCACCTCTCTGTTTTTGCGGGTATTACAACGCGGCGGAAACACGAACCTGCCAAGACCTTCCTACTTCCTTGGAAGTTGAGAAAATTGTTTTCCGGTAACGAGTTTTTACTCGCTGAATAAGCCGTTCCTCTGGCTATACATTTTAATCCCTAATTAAAAACGAGATGCAGCTTCAGAAGTCGGGAAAAAAACTTTGCTATCAGCTTTCCGACATTTTCGTATTTTACGCTATATAAAATAACTGAAAGAGATTTTATGCTGTTTTTCAATATAATGGAAAAATAATCTCCTAAAAAGTCAGTTCTACTTATTTACTTTAGCTGGATCAATCTGTACAAAAATAACAAGCGTAATTTCACCGGTACGCCCTTTTTAAAGCTAAAAAGAGTCAGAAAATCCTGCCGTAAAACAATCGAATCAATTAACTTTTTCCCAATAGAGCTTTGAAAATCTCCCGCTCCGCAGTCTCGGCAGGCAGCGAAAAAATAGAAATTCAATTAACAAACGCTACACCCGACTCGCGAGAAAGATCAGAGAGAAAGTCATCGCGGAGTCGCTCCTCGAAATCCACTCTCAGAAACGTCTCGCTTTCACGCGTGACAAGAATACTCCTCTCGGCTCTCCTGCCGGCCTAACTCCGCGCGCAGGCTGCCTTCCCGTAAATATTTAATATCGGGGCGGCCCATCGGGCAAAGCGAATCGGAGAGAGGCTGCCGGATCTGCTTTTAGCCCGGCGGCGTCTGGCGGCGATCCATTCAATCCCCGCGCCGGATCGTCTCCGTTTCACTGTTTCTGCCTCTCGCTCGCTTACGTGTGTATGTACACGTAAACCTGGAGTATCTTGCAAATACGCGGCGGGGGCTTTACCGTTCCTTCGAGCACCTAGAGCGTACACGGAGCCGCGCGCGTCTCGCGCATACGGATACCCCTGCCCGCCGGCGTTCATACTAATGCGTGCGCTCTCCGCCCCGCAACTAAGGGCCCTCCTCCCCCGCGCCTCGGCAAATGTGTTCGCACGCGCGTGTGTGCCTATTGGACGAAGAGGCCCGGGTCTATGTGTCGTAGGGTAAATTTGCCTCGGTGTTTAGCGCTTGAAATACTGTTAATATTAAAGCTTGGTGTATTGTCCTGTTATTGTTTGAGGATAATCGTAATTAGTTTACGCGCCCCATTGTCTGTTCCTCTTGTGTATTAGCGTTTCGCTTTTTACAACGAAACTTTTTGGGGAAAGTTCGCGCAAAGGGCAGGTAGCTTCTTAAAATTACTTTCCTTGTAACAAGTTTTTTAAGCAGCAATAGAAACCTATCTAATAACCGTTTTTCACGAGGAATTCCGTGTGTACCTTCGCGTCTTAAGAGAGTTTAAGTGAAGTGCTTTCGTTTAAACCTTATTTCTTTCTTTAAACTGCTCCGGAAGAGGGAACGGGGGGGGGGATCGTTCAGTACTTTGTATGCGGCCAAAGGCACGGGCGAAAACTGCGCAGCAGGAAGAAAGAAAGGTTTCACCGGGGGGCGCGATACTTTTCACGGGATTCGCGGAATTTCACCCGTCACGTCTTTATCTCGCGAGAATAATTTCCACTTCTGGAAAGAGACAGCTTTTTCCTCTCTCGTAATTAAGAAGCTTATGTTTTTTGTTGTAAACATTCTGGAATTAATCTTGATATAATTTTAAAAATATATCTTTATACGATATTTAAATACAGAAATGTGTCACTGGATTTAGTTGGTAAAATATAAATGAATATTACCTTTAATACATAGGGATTATTCGAATATGTTATAAAATTAAAAATAAAAAGTTAATTAAAACGACCTGATTTAATACTAAAGCAATGCTGATTTCGTAGTCAATCAGCTTTCTAGCAGCATTAACGGATTGAAGCGTTTAAAACGTTCCTCTAAAACCGCGAGAGCATTCGCTTAAAATATCCCGGATTAAAGGGTAACGCGCCTAAAAAGCTGAGCTTTTTTGCGGCGCGGTGCAGCACTTCGTCTCAACATGCCATTTATCACGATTCTGCAAGTTCGGACGGGTCGACCGCTCGAAAAAAAGCCGTGCAAAAACCGAGGAGGAGGGCTATATACCCCCGGCGAAAGAAGCGCAAAAGGACAGCGAGCAAAGCAAAGCTGCCAGCTCGGGGAGGAAATGAAGGGGGCCGAGCGTTGAAATCGGCCGCGCCCTCGAAAAAGGCTCTCAAAATTTCGGGCAAGAGAATGAAATTGCTGGCCGGCCGCGCGAACCAAATCCTCCGGCCGGATGTTTGGGGGCTGTGTGCGGCTTGGAAGCGCGGCTGGAAAAAGAGTTCAGCTACATTATACGCTCGACAGTGATGAGCGGTTTTCCTTGATTCTTTTCGCGTTTATTCTCGAGTAATGGCTTCTCGCACGCTGAATAAATTGTTTGGAAACGAGTGGATTAAGAGAGCTTCTGTCCGTGCCTTGAATTGCGCTTCGAGGCTCGTTGCTTTAAGAAAATCAATCTCAATCAGTTGCGCTTTTTTTTTATTTCCGAAGCGAGAAAGCTTGAGAAACGTTCTGGCGTTTTCATCGAAATGTTTTAATTGTTTTTAAAAATAAAAATTAACCATTTCCTCCCGATTTTAACGTTGGACCGTAAAGAAGTTTCTCAGCCGAAAAAGTAAATGCTTATTTCGGTAAGTTAAAAACCGGAGCAGCAATAGCAAAGTCATAACATCCCTCCGGAAAAAGACAAACAGCGCGGGACACGGAAACGCCATTACAGCGATGGTTGTTTGCCAATTACGAAACTCGCTCGAGTTTTCTCCGTCGTAAAAGAGAGCGGGCGCTGACTAGTGGCTATATTTTCGTTGTCTCCGAACGCAAGCGCGCGCGCCGCGCTTTATTATAATTTTGACGCGCTCGTCAACTTCCGCCCGCGCGCTTTTCCTCATTTGTACCCGAGCTCGCATTTTTTTTCTTCCCCCCTCTCTCCCTCCCGCCGCCTCGGTTCGCTTATTTCGGCGAGGGTAATTTGAAAAATAGGGCCGGAGCCACGAGGAAAATTTATAAGAATATCATTGATGTCGCGGCCGTGATGGAGAAGTGCGAGGATGCCCGGGGTTGGTACATTTTTATTAAAATTTTTTCCTTTCTTTCTTCTTTGCTTTATTCACTTCGGTATTGCCGGCAGGAGGACTCGAGAAAAGGAAGAGGGCGGGCGAAAAATGAATAACAGCCGCGTGGAGCAAAGATTGGCATGCGCCTTTCGAGGAGGGGATGAGATCGAGAGAGAGAGAAAAAAATCGCTATTCACTTTCAAACACAGGAGTAAAGGACTTATAAAAGCTCCTTGAGCTATGTGAAAAGTGTTCTTAAAGGCTTTCGGTGAAATCTAAAGACGAACGTGGTTAAACGTTTGCGCGTTCTCTCCTTTTCTATTTACTTCTTTTCCAGCGTGGACCACAATCTTAAATCTCTGACTTCTTTCTTTGTCTATTTCTGATTTTATCTTTTGACCGGCGAAATCTTGAGATTTCATTGATGAAATTCATACGTCAGAAATAATTCACGGATCTTTATTAAAAATATTTGATTACAGATTTAATTAAATTCCCGAGAGATTCGACGTCGTTTTTATTTTAGTAAAAATTAATTAAACGTATGTGTATAATTCTGTAAAAGCAATAAAAAATTTCTTCTTGAAGTGAAAGAATTTAAATTTTTAAAACGAAGTAAACAACTTTTCAGAGTAAGATGAATCCTGCCAAGTTTGCAAATGGAAATGCAATGTTGAAAGCGAAATAATTTAGTTTTTCAAAAGTTACGTATACTCGTGAATTGCTAAGTTTAATTATTTTTTTATTTCATTTTCTTTCCTACAAATTAATTTAATTAAATCAATCTATACATCAAAAGCAGTAAAGTCTTTAATTTTAAAACAGAAATGCAATTTATTCAAAGAAAATTTAAAATTTCATAGCACAAAGGAGAGAGCAGTAAAAGCCAAGCTTTCAGCATAACCGAAAATTGCGGGCATAATATTTATTTAAAACTGTCTGAAAAATAAAACCCCGAAATTCAATCCAATATCCGCAACGATCGCAAAAATGAGGGGCAAATAAAGTTCTCGGGAGAATTCGAATTATCCCATTTTTTCGCGTTCGCCCTTGGCGTCGAACTTCTAATAAAAGAGCGAATCGAATGAAAAGAAGGTTACCGAGCACTACCAATCATCGTCCTGCCAGTTTTTCGAGATCCCACCCTGGAGGATTGTTTCCCGCGTTATTTTATCGGGCCCACGATAATCGGCCGGGTAATTCCGATCGGAGCGCGATATTGCTTTGCGCGCGGGGACACAGAAACTGTTAATGCACACGAGTTGTTGTAAAAAGTGATTTTTATCTGCGGCCCGTAAAAGCGCTGTTACGATCTCCGATGTTGAAAAAATAATTCTTTTTATTATTGCTGTGGGGAGTCGGGGTTTTCAGAAAGAGTTTGGAGTTTCAAATTTAAATTTTAGGTAGCAAATTTAAAAAGAAACTTTAATATTTTCAAAGGTCAAAGAAAATGAAGTTCTGCGCCTTCGAGTGGCTTTTGAAAATACAAGTTTGAAGTAAAAAAACTAATAATTTACTTTTCAAGTTATCTCTTAATTAATGTTGCTAAAAATCTCATTTCAAGTTTCTTATTCGAATTTGTAAATAAGTAAAATTAAATGAAATGCCTTTCAACGAAGTTAACTATCTAGAGAAGAGATTTATATATAAATTAGTTCCCTATTTTCAAATCCATATTTTTTATTTAAATCAAACCTATCCGATATTTAATATTTAAACTAATAGTGAATTAAATCAAGCAGACTAATTGTTATCGTGTTTTGTATATCTGTTGTGCTCACTATTAAGTGCTCGTTTTTGTTTGCGGTCTGATTGAGGTTTCAATCGATTAAGTAAATTATCATGTAATTATATTTAATCTGATATTTCACGGATTTGTTAAAATACACAAATAAATTAATTAAAATACACAAATATTATTAATCTTTCAATAATTATAATTTATTTCATTAAATTCTCTTATATGTTACTGAATTTAAATCAAGAGTTAATTAATTTTTTTCACATTGATATATAATAATTTCCTTAAACAAGCAAAATTAATTCTGTCTTTACCATCGATAATTAATCAAACTTAAATACGTAAACATTACTGAAACTCGGCCTCGAAAATCAGCTCAACCCATTTCCCGATCGACCAATCAAAACATACCCAGCGTTCCAGCTAAAATTCCACGTTATCAATAAATTCGTCGCCCCGAGAGCTTGTCTCTCGCAGCATTCCAGCTTTCCCACTCCAGACATCAAGAACAGATGCCTCTCTCTCGCGGCTCAAGATGTTTCTCGCGATAGAGCGCGCCCCGGGCGATCCGTGGGAGTGGTTTGGGGGCTCGGCGAAGGGCTTAATCCCGGGTCAGACCGCGTTGCGTCGTCAAATTCTGCTCTAAGCTCTTTATCTTTCCTTTTGTCGCGATGGTTTCTTTCGGCGCCTGCCGGAACCTTGCTTTTTTCGTATAAGGTTCAGCGATCTCTTTCTGTAAGTGATTTTCTGTTTGGGTGAGCGAGGTTAAATAATGCTGAAAGGAGTAAATTGCGCAGCATTGCGTATTGGTCTTTTTTTCTTAATTCTGAGTGAGAATAATCAAAATTCTTTCTGTTTATTTACATTCTGGTATTTCGAGCATTTCTTCAATTTCGAAAATGTAAAATTTGAATGTATTTTTCAACCGTTTCGCAAGAGATATTTATAGTATGCAAATTATGTGCAATACTATAGCTGTAACTTGAAAATAAACAGTTGGCGAGATATTTTTCTACATCTGAAATAAAGTGAGTTTTCTTATACTGTAGCCAACAGGTTTTAGTAACCGTTATGAACATGAATTTTTTGTAGATTTCGAGTTGATAATAATTGATTACCCATTCGCACACAACAGTATTGACTAAACGTTAAGTAAAATACGTACTCTTAGTCAAGTGGCTATAAAATTGATGTTTACGAGGCCCCAGTTATTTCAATGCACCCTTTTGTTTCGATTGATGAAAGGTCTGAAGTCGGCGAGGTTCCTGCAAACGTATATCAAATCGAATCAAGCCACTATTCATCGCGATAAGGGGAAATGATGCGATAAAGGAGACAACGTTGGGCATCAGTGTCGGCAAAGTGGAAACACGCCGAGTTGGATCGGACACGCGATAATATCGTTGTAATGTATTATCCGACCAATAAAGGTTCTGAATTATGACTCGCGATTTTTAATACTTGCCTCTTCTTGCTGCTGCCGCCCAGTATTTTTAGTTTTTTTTTTCAATAATAAATTATGTTTACATGAATTTATTTCAGTTTATTTGCACGGCTCTGCCATTATTACTTGAATGTAACACGCAGGTTTATGTTATCTTGATTTAATATAAACGAGTATCATAAATATATAATTTATTGTATTTATTCTGTAGTTATTGACTAATTCAAATGTGTATAAATGAATAATTAAATTACGAAATTAAATTTTACAGGCTAATTATTTACGTTCTAATTAAGACTTAAATTACATTAAACAAGGAAAAACACGAAATGTATTCGTTCATTTACACTTTAAATCGTAACAACGGAAAATAAATTCACCGGAAATAAATATAGAGTAAATAAACAGAATCATTTAACGAAAGTTCCGACATTCTCCTAAAAGTTATTAAGCAAACTTGCATAAAGTAACGTAAACTTGCGTAAAGCCTTTTTTAATGAATTCATTACTCTCGCCGGGGAAATTGTTTATATTAATCGCTCGTGGAAAACGAGCCCGAGCCCGTTTTAAGAGAGTCCTGGAACGTTCGTTTTATCTCCGCTGATAATTCAAGAAGACTTCCGCATTATGCAATTTCCGATGTATACAAAGACTCTCTTTCTCTCTTTGTGCCCCCTCCCCCCCACCCCCGACGTTATATTCCTCGACTTACATAAAGAAATCAGATATGGAAATGGAGCTTCGCCGTTTTACGACGCCGTAAACTTACGTAATCATGACTCGAGCGGAGGAGCAGCGGCGGCGAGTAACGTGCATTTTTCAAAAGCATTTGAATCGTTTAGTTACGCGCACTTCTCGCGCGCGAAAAGAAAAGATAATTATCCGGGACTGCCTCTAGCGAAAGTATTGCCGGACGCGGGGAGGGGGGGGGCGCTACGTAAGAAGTAGGCAAATAGTGGAGCTGCATATTTATGACGGAAGCGGACTCTAAAAGTCAGACTTAATTAGTGAAATTATGGCGGTAAAGTGCGAGATTTCAAGTGCCTGTAAACTTTTACTTTGTTTTCGCACAAATTGTGTACATACTTTTTATTCGCGATCGTAAAGCTGCGGAACGACCTCTAAAACTGGATACGCTTCATTTTTTGTAAGCTGCATATTTTAATGAGGGCCCCGAGTATTACACTTTTAAATTGTATTTAATGATTAATTTTAATGGCCAACTTTTTTACAACTAGATGCCGTTGCTAGGCGCACGTCTGCTTATGAAAATAAATTCGTTGCATCTACCAGATTTTCCTCGTGATTGTACGAACAACATTTTGTAATAACAAGTCCGCGTAACAATAACAGATAGGGTTTTCTATTTTCCAACCGTAATTTACGTAAAATGATATTTATCCTCCTAACTCGATAATGTTGCTGTTTTGAACGCACATTATGCGATTTTCTACGCGAATTAATATTGCCAGAATATTCATTCGCATTGTGATTACAGTAATAAATCTGCATTATCGAAATGAATAACTCCATTTAATAAATTACAATGAATAAATTATAGTGAGTATTTTAGAACAAACCAGAAGTTCATAAAGGAATAACTTCCTAAAACACTACCTCTTTACCCACAAAGGAAGACTTACGGACGGCGATGAAAAGAAACCAAAAAAAAAAGGAGAAAATAACCGAAGAGAAAACCTCCCCAAGACTCGAACTTTTTTCCGCGAATTAGCCGAGAGGCAAAAATGAAGCCCTTCTTCCTTCCCTCCCTGCCTCTTTCTCTCGACCGATCTGCCAAGCACAGAAGTCCGCCACTGTCCCGGTCGCCGCGTCCGGCTTGATTTATACGCGGCGAGTACTTTAAAAGTCGAGCGGAGAAAAAAACGGGCCGACGACTCCGCGGAGCGCGTTAAAGTTGCATTAAAGAAAAAGCGGCGCTCTCCCTCCCCCCCGCGTCGTTGCGGGAAAATTCGGGCCCTTGGCATTAAGAGGCAAATAAGCGTTGACAAATGTTTCCCTTCTCCTCCTTTTTGAGAGCCGGAAGGAGAAAAAGGCTAAGCGATAATGGGCTAACGCTGATTGATGAGCGCTAAGTGTAGCAGCAAGCGCACTTTCTGTTATTAGGAGGTGAGAAGAATCGCGTAATGAGAAGTAATTGCGGCTCGTTCTTGGGGTCGGCTACTTGGCTGCGGCCTTTTTTGCTGGGACTAATGTCCAGCTATTTTCGCGCGCGTTTGAGGATTCTGCTCTTTTCGTTAAATGGAAATTTTTACAAAAAATCCGTGACTTTCGAAAACGAGGAGTTTCAGTTTAAATAGGGATTTTAAATAAAATTGTGATATTAAACATTGCTATATTTATTCTGTGCATTTTTAATATTTTAGCATATAGGCTAGAGGTACTAAATGCAACGAATACCCTAATTATCACACTTTCAATTTATTCAATTCGATTTATTGCCAGACGGTAAAGTCCGCCATAATTCGCTTAATAACGAGCGTCAACAACACCCGGCTAAATGCTGATTATCTAATCGTAAAAACGTTGGAGCAACAGTACGTGACTGCGCGCTTAACGGCGCATCGAATTAAACTAGGATAAAAAGCCCGGCAAAGCGAAAGAAGGCGAGTATATACCGTAATGCGTCAAATATCGCTCGATTCAGGTTAAGCGAAAGCACGACGAAGAGCAAATAAGCGATCGCGAATTTGCGCAAATATTTGCCGGCCTCTCGTGTGCCCGAAACGGTTTCGTTCTCCCCTTGAAAAGCGTGGTGGAGGAACAAAAAAAAAAAAAAAAAAAAACGCCGGAAATAAAAACAAGGAAAAAGGCGATCCCTCGCTATCAGCGCTCGATATAATTGATGCACGCGAAAATTTCGCTCCACCGGCACCAGGAGAGAGCGTGCACGAAACGTTTATTCGGATATAAATAGAACGCCGACGCGAAAGAGAGGAGCGATTGCGTCGATCGAATAATTAACGCAAGAGGCGCGTGCGGCTGTTCTGCATTTTCGGGGTGTTTTGCCAGGCGCGAAAAAAGGAGTGGAAATAAAAGGGGAGCACTGCGGCGCTCGTCGTCAAATGCGAGTATCAAAAATTTCGCGAAGAATGGCACTTTGTTAACCGCGAGTGGTGTTAGTGAAATTCTTGCTCGAATACCTCTTGCGTGAATTGTTTTTTTAAAGGCACTAATAGAGTGGATGTTCTGATGGTGATAATATATCCCTGTTAGAGTTTGATTCCATTTTTCGAACAGAAATTGGCCAATTCCACTAGACAGGTGGCCCAAATTGGCCAAATCTCTGGCCAACTACCATGCCTAAATGTAACATTTTTTAAAGGAATATTACCACAGTTTTCTGGTCTGGGTAAAATGCCGATGCATTGATATGGAATATGAATATGAATATGAATCTGAAACGCTTATTATACATTTTTATATACCGAAACTTTTGTACACGTTTACTGCTGCTTTTTAAGCCTGACTCACACTTTGTTTTATGTATTGTAAATCTCAAATTAAAAGATGAAAGAATAGGATTAAAAACTTTAATATTTCAGCTTCGGATAAATTAGGCAATATTTGGCCAAATTATACTTTATAATTGAATCGAAAAAAATTTATATTAAATTTGGCGATTTACGGCCTATTTTTGGTACAATTTTAAAATCAATCTTTATCTAGTTTCTATTTAAAAAACGCCATACCGCTACAAGTAATTATCACCCAAACGATTTATAAAACCCATATCGTTAATTAAAAATCAGTAGCAGCCCCAAATCCCCGCCGTAGAAAAAAAAATGGCGAAAAAGTCTCTTCGTTTATAATCGAAGAACGTGCCGGGAATTCGGTTAACTAACGCTTGTCCCCTGCTTTTCTGTTGCAGCGTGAAAACTGACATGGGCGCCGAGGGGGCGGTCTCGCGCCTCTACATCGCCAACGCCAACAAAAAGGACAGCGGCAACTACAGCTGCTCGCTGACGGACGTCGCCGCCACCACTGTATCCGTCCACGTTTTAAACGGTCAGTAATATTTGACCTTTTGTCTACGGCCGGCTTGCTCTCTCGCGAGAGCTCTGCTTTTTTTTCGAATCCGCACTGCGTTTTTGAACGCGCGGCGATGCTCGCGCTTGTTCCGAGCACAAATCGTTGCACGCTTTTTGCATTGTTGTGTTGCACGATTTTTTTTTTTCAGCGCAAAGTTTCGGCGCAGCTATATATGATTTTACGAATATTAAATTGATAAATTATGATTTATCATAGTGACTTAACGATTTGCATTAGTAAAATTAGCATATTTCATTCTATCAGACTTGCTGGTATGTAGCGCCCCAATCAAAAATCGAAAATAAAGTTCACGCCCTCGAGGTTCCTCGTAAAAAAGCCGCATAATTGATGGCTCCCCGAGTTAATTTACCTTCGCGGCTCGTACGCGCCTTGCTCGTGTATTTTCCGCGGCGGCGCGAGAGGCTTCATTTCCTCCCTCCCGCCCCCCACCCTCTTTCGCGGTAACGAACTACACGAGCAACGCTCGCGATAAAATAGAGACGATAGGGCGAGAGTCTATATATTTCCTTGCTCTGCCCCTCTCATATACGATTCGGCGCGTATTTACGATATCATTTTCCTTGGGTGCGGTAATCGCTGCGGCTGGGCTATACTGTAACTCGGCGTCATAACGCCCGGCTGTGGAAAAAGCCGCGATCTCTTAAAGTGGAGAAGCCAGCCATCGGCGTTTATACGCCGCAGTAGACTAGCATGCGAGCCGCTTTACGGGGGCAGATGCCGAGGCCGATACCGCAGTCGGAAGTGCCCGGGATGCTGCGCTCTCCCGGGAAAGAGAGAGAGAGAGAGAGAGAGAGAGAGCCGCGCGCGCGTTTCTTTCGACGTTATTTTTATCGCCGTTGACAAGCCCTGTAATGCACTCAAGCCAGAGATGCCTTTGTAATGGGGTAGACTGGATAGCCAGACTCGGTAAGCGGGAATTTCTGATGCTGATTAAAGAAAACGGTTAAAATGGATGCGCTATAGGTTGGCTTGGGTGAGAATTTTGAACCGAAATGCAGAGCGATAAAATTCGGGTGGAAACTAGACAATCTATTCAAAGTGGCTATGTGGTTTACAATTATGGGGATTTTACTGATAATACAGAAATAGAATAACTTTTAGTAACCACGCAAACTTGTGATTCATATTGATTCTACTGAGATAGATGAAAAGCGTACTGAATTTTAACCACTTTTATTTTCATTTAATTTTATCTCGATTAAAACTATTTTAAATTATCTCTCTTGTACTCAACGGCGTTTGTCCTTGCTTTATATTTTACCGTAATAAAAGGAAATAACTTTTCTAGACAGAGAAGACAAGCTAAAGATATCGAGCGTATTTAAATCAAGCTTTGATCTACTTTTCTCGGTGAATGATTTCTCAAACGAAGAAGAACAAAAGCAGCGCAAACAGTACGATATTCCGATTTTCGAAGCCACATCGTAACTCCAACAGCGCCGCTCGTTACCGCTCACTTAATTAAGCGAAATCCTTCCGTACCTCCTCATCCTTTTTCTCTCCTCGCTATTAAAGGAAAAAACAAAAGCTAAAGCTCAATAATTAGCCTCGGCCGCGCCGATCATGCATAATTCACGGGGGCGGAAAATTTCTTTCCACCGATTTATATTGGATAGTCGATGTAAAATTTATATCGCGTGCTTGCAGCTTGCTTCTCTCTAAAAGCGGTCCGAACGCCGCGCTTTCCTCTACCTTTATATATATATATATATATATATATATCTGCTCTCGGTTATTGGCCCTCGTGGCTCGTGATATCATTTTCCACTCCTTTGCTTGGTTGGTAATTGATTTTCCCGAGCCATTCAGCGCAAAGGAAGAAGGAGGAGGACTTCCTTTCTCCGGCTGCTTTGTTCGTCGCTCTCTGCGCTCGAACGAAGAATGACGACTGCGGATGGAAATGTGGAATCACGCGCCGCTTCATGAAAAATTGCCTTTTTTTTCGCTCTCCCTCCCTCTTCCTTGTACTTCTTCGGCTGTTCGTGATTTCGAAGCGTTGTTTGCTGCTGCTGCTACCTCCTCGTCATTCCTGTCGTGGATTTTGATTAAAGTCGGAGAAGTTTTTCGCGATCTCGCGCGAGGAGGAGAACGAAAAGTCGAGGCTCCGCTTTGAGTTACGGCCTGCAATTGGTAAACAGATGTATTACGACGGCGAATGCGCGGGTAAATATCAATGGAACTATCGGCAAAAGCAATTTTGCGATTGTTACCGTTGCTCTAGTTACCTCTAACAAGCCGAGTAGTACTCGAATGGAATTCCGATATGGCGATTCGAGACCGTAAATGTTACTTCCAAACTGCCATTTTCGCTAAAAAATTTCGCGAATCCCGACTGTTCGGCTTTGAAAGTCAAACGAAAATTCAAAAACTAACTTACCTTCAGCTAATGTGAAAGTGCATCGCTTTCAAAGCACATTTTTGATTAGTTGCCGAAACAGTTGACGATTTTCTAAAAGGGCTGCTTAATTAAAGTTAAATTAGTCACGGGAACAAAATTCGTGCCGCTCAACAGACCTTAAACGGCTGCGGTGTGTACTGAAATAGATAGTTTACGCGCTTGCATAACGCGTCTAAAGTCAAGTTTTGCGCTCTCAGCGATGCCGCGCCACAATGAAACAGTGTGTGTGCGCGTGTGTGTGCGCAATAAAAGTACGCCGAGACTGCGCGAGACACGTACCCACGCAGTCGCGTGTGCTTGCATTTATTTTTATTGCGAGGCTCGACTGCACGTACATACGCGCCGAGCTCCGACTATCTCGAAATTTTACCAATAAGCGCTGCAGTTTGATTTCAGTGAACTTGTATTTTGCAAATATTGATCTTTATGCCGTTTCTCGTACTGAGAACTAAGTGAATTGGAGTAATTTTTTTTTATTTTTTATCCGTAACTTGATTAAATGATAATCTTGTAAAAGTCTGACTCAACTCGACCTCTACTACTTATAAGCTTACATGCATATTTTTTGAGTAATCAGTATTTAAAAATATACTTTTCGAAATAAGCTTTTGATTCTTCTTCAAATTTCTCAATTACCTTTCTAATGGGCTCTTATCTTCGAATTTTAATATAAAACTTTCAGCTTTCTAAACTATGCGCATGGAAATGTTTGACCAATGATATTTTCCGCGTTCGATTTTTTTCCCGCAGCCTGTCGCCTACGCCAAAAAGCTTGATCGTCGTTCGTCGATAAAGTTTTGCCTTTCTTTCACGCTTTTTTAAAACCGATTTCTCCCAAAGTCATTTCTGCGTAGATCTAAAGTTTTTTTTCTACGCCGCGAGAAGCTTTTTCTACGTAGAAAACAGGATCCTGCAGCGACTGGAGAAACAGAGAGGCAGCGGGATGAAAGTGCCTTTTAAACTGCGCGATGTGCAGGTTTTTGAGTAATTTAGTGACAACGAAAGTGCCAGCGAAACTTAATATAAAGTCTTTTGAAAAACGGCGCAGCACTTATTCGCGAATTTATTGCTTGAATGTAAATCAAAGGATCGAGCTGTTTCGATTGTGCAGAACCATAATTTCGTTTAAAGGTTTCGTATGTAACATCTTTAAAGTTTTATGCATTTTTTGTTTGAAACTTTTATTTTTCTTTTATTTATAATATTTTCATTTTTTTTAATAATGCATCCAACTAAATGCAATAGTCGTTTTTATAAAAACAAGATTAAAAGTTTTTTGATATATTTATTTATATCATGCAAAATAAAGCAGTTGACAATTCACTTGTTTATTTATGAATGAAAATCATAAAAGAATCCACGCTTTCATCGAATAAAACATTGAATATTGGAAAAAAGTATTTAATTGATTCTAGCGACTTTGAAATTCAAATCTAGTAAATTTAACAAGATCGACTGCGGATCTTGGAAGTTGGAGAGTGACTTGCTGGGATAACAATTTTCCGACTTTTTTCGGTCGTTATTAAATTCATCGTCTGGATTTTCAGATATTCATATCCAGGCACGAATATTTCCAATACCGCACATTACGAACAAAAGTCTCGGAACTCTTGTGGCTCCTAAATCTCTCTCGACGACAAACGTCCGAATTATTCCGCGCGGATCTTCGAAAACGAATACATCGGATCTGTATATAGAAATACCAATCGGAATGGCTCGAGCTCCCAGGATGATTCCTCAACTTTCAGCCCGGCATATATTTATATTTATTATATCGTGAACTCGCCTAAAATAGGTCTCCGAATCGAGTGGAATTTCCTTTTCTCTCTTTCTCTCTCTCTCCTTCCCTTTCAATATATTATTTTCTATCCGCCCGTATCTCTCTTTTATCCCTCTATAAATTTAATTCATGGGATGAATATTGTAATATTTCGTATTTCCTTATAAGCCGGTTAAGTACGTATTTATAAATTATTTATTTTTGATGTATTTTGCGATTCATAACACTCGCTGAAATCAGTAATACAAAATTATTGATTATCGAATACTGGCAAAGTATATAGTAAATCTCGAGTACCAATATCAAAATATACTAGTATATTTTTCCATACTTGCCTTCGGAGCGCGACCGCGCTCCTTCATTACAAATTATATAAATAATGGCATTAATTCGTCATCATCACTGAAAGAGCCCAGATACCTATAATGAGAATAATATTATCCTTTTTCATTTTTTTATGAATACATATTATGTAATCTGCTTTGATTGTACCGCTTCATTTACTTTTGTAATATAGTAAAATTGACCGTTCGAGCTCATATACATACACGCATTTGCTGCAGGGATGATTTAAACATCAAAGTGGCTTATGAATAACATTCGAATTCAGATGAAATTACGCGAGCAGTTGCAAACTTCAAACTAACGCTTTGACACTAGTTCGCCGCATTTTATCATACGCCGCTCAGCGTTAACTTCTTAGCAATTATCTCCTCGCCTGAATGGATATTAATTATTCCCTTCGAACTATTTATAATTATAAAGCTTTTTGTATTTTACATGCACAATTTTAACCTGGTTCCGAGAGACGTTAATTCAATTAGCTAGTTAAAAACGCACCTCACCGTTAAAAAAGCCCGCGGCAGAACTATTTAACTAACCGGCGGCAAACGCGAACAACGCTTTTCAGCTAATTATCGCAAGTTCCAAGCGGAATCCGCGCTTAATTCCGCTAAATACCCACGAAAACACGAAATTAACGAGCTCGGGCGTTTTTGCTCGCGGAACATATGCATTACACCCCCCGCGCCGCTTCTTGCCTCGCTCCTTGGAAATCCCCTTACTTTAGTCACCGCGCCGATAAAGAGCCACCGCGGACCCTCCACGCGCGCGTGCGAAACTTTCGAATTAATCTCGACTTCGCGGCCTTCTTCTTTTTTTTTTTTTCGCTTCCCGCCGCAGTGCTTCCATGGCACATTCATGGCATATTCATGGAAAAGTTCCCTCGAATATTCAGGCGACCCATTTCTCTCGTACGTGTGCGCGCACCCCTTTCTCTCTTTTTTTAACGCGACGCGCGCTTCCCAGCGAAATATAAAACTCGCTTGCATCCGCGGGAAATCTCGAGCGCGCTCGAGAACGCGCGGATGTAGGACGTTAAACGCGGGTGTCGCCGCGCGCCGCGAAGCTTTCGCAAAACTCTTGGCGAAAGGGCTCGGAGACGCGAATTTTCGCGTCGTCGGCTGACTGACTGCGAGTTGCTGGAAGCAAGGATTCCAGAGTTTTGGCGTCGAGCTTGAATATGCTTGATCGGATGATGCGGAGATGAGAAGCTTTCTGTTCGGATCAATTCAAGAGACGCGTTTCTTTGCGGATTCTGTGTATACATTGATTTTCTGGATGTGTTTTTGAGGCAGCATTTCAAGAGTACGACATTTAAATTGAGATTAAACGCGGAAAAGTGAATATTATCTTTTATAATTATTTCTCGTGACAGCTACTTTAAAAGCATAAATTTTTCACGAACGCATACAGCGGCAGCGCAGTAAGAAATTCAGCGAAAATCTCAAAGAAGCGTCTTCGCGCGATGCGCGGTGGACTATATTCGACAGAGCAGCGGCGGCGATAAATAGGTAGGTCGCGAGGCCTCGCGCGCATCCGCAATTGAAAACTCGGCCCGGGGCCCTCCTTCAAGCCCGGCACTCGAAGCTGGCTCCGGGGCGTCGACGTCGAGAACTCTCGCCGTCGATCGGAAAGCTTTTCCAAATGAGCGAGGCGCCTCCGTACGTGTGCGAGCGCGAAATAGACTGCGCGGGGAAGCGTATTGCCGATGCGACCGCGCGGCCGCAGAGGGGGGAAACGAGAGAATTATTGCCGACAAAGGAGGCCATAATGCCGGAAGTAATACGAATTTGCTTGACAAGTAGCCGCCGCCTCGTGCTCCGCATCGGCAAGTAGCTCCGCGCGCGCGCCGGCTGCCGCTCCTATCTCGCTTGGTTTAGGCAATGTCGCTTGCGCGCGCGCGGAACTCGGGCTTCTTCAACTTCTTGCCCGACTTCCCGATGGATGGGTCTTGCGTAAGAATTGCTAGGCTTTCTCCCGCAAATTGAAGAGCGGAGTTTGTTGGTGGAGGCGAGCGCGAACGTTTCGACTGCAGGAGAATGTCGAGGACGAAATGGACTTTTTTTTTTATTTGAATCGACGTTTTCGCAAAGTTTATTTAGCGAATGTTCTCTTCGAAATCAAAGTGAACGATTTGAATGGAAATAACAAAATAAATTCAAAAAAATATTGATTCACAGCGCAAAAAACAGAAAGAGTAAAGGGCGGTAAAAGTTCACGGCGCATTTAGCGCTCGCATCCTAGTTACAAAATAATTAGCTTATCACGGACGAAGTAACACATCTTGGAACTCTTGGCCAAACATACGCTCTGCTTTTCCGCGTTTTTGCCCGTACCTCCGCTCTCTCTTCCTCTCTGGCTCTCTCTCTCTCCCTCTTTCTCTCTCTCTCTCTCTGTTGCAGCTTCGGCGCACAACCTGGGTTTATTAATTAATTGCGCTGCTGTCTGAAAAGCATTGCGGCAGCTGCTTTGCGAGTCCTGGCCAGAGGTGTGGAAAGTCACTGCAAAATGTTAATCAAATATAATTTTCACGTAATTGTCGCGCCGTAATTGTATGCGGCTTAATAAGCTTCGCGAGAGTGTCGAATTTGTTTGTAAAACGTAATTTTACGAGTAAAAGTGCAATACGTGGATCTAACTGAACTATAATTTATATTACATTTTATGTAAGCTCACAATCATTGAAATTCGTTTAAAATTAGCATCGTCAATGTCGATGGGGACGCGAAAGAAAGTGGCGAATATTTACTCAGGATCCAGCGAAGATTACCAGAATTAGCATCTACAAAACTTGCCGAGTCCAACATATTCGAGCAAGTAAATCACCATTAAAACTTCTGCTCGAAGAAAAAACAATTTTCCCGTCGCAACTTTTCCCGGATAAATTCAACTCCCCGGCAAACATTTCCCGCGTTAACCTTTATATAACTCCATCCTCGGCCCTCATACCGGGGCAAAAAAGAAAGAAAGCAGCCAGCGCAGGCAACCGCTCGATTCCAATAAATTGCAAAGTTCAGCCACTTAACCATGAAAAACAATGACTCGGCGGCTCTAAAAAAAAAAAAAAAAAAAAAAAAATGCACGCGTTGTTTCAGGAAGGACGTAACATTCGTCGCACGGTCCATCGATTGTTAAGCTCGGCGTCGCTAATTCGCCGTCGCCCTCCCCGTCCGCATTAAACGTCTCTGTCTCGGGTAATATCGCCCCCGGACGCATTAAAATCGAAGGGGGGCCCCGACGAGGCGAAACTTGCCGACCGAGTTTACTCCTTGCCGACAGCCTTGGGCCCTCTTATCCGGCTCGTTAACGATGGCCGCCAGCGAACGAGCTACTGCCGTTATCGCTATCGCTCTTTATGGAGCAACTTTCCACCGAGACACCGAGTGGGTGTCGAGGAAAAGAATCGGTACGATAATGAGCTGCAACGGCGATGCCGGGCATAAAGCGCAGATAGGAGAGCGCCGGGCTGCAATTTGTTTATTAAAGGGGCTTCTGATTCTTTTTTTCCTGCTGTCGATTGATTTTTGTCGCTCCCCTGGTGAAAAATTTGATAAAAGAAATTGTTTTAAAAGGAAAGAGTGGACGCATAAAAGAATATAGGGCAGTCGATGGTTCGAAGAAAAAACGTAGGGTATGCAAGGAAAGTTTTGATGAATGCCAAATTGAGTTTTGGAATGGCGATAATCGATTTTTGTTTGAAAAAGTTTTAGCGCGAAAGCGGTTAGCTGATCGTGAAAGTTTTACTGAAAAATCGATCGATTTTCCCCGAAAAAGCTATTTACTTTTATGGCGATCTTAGGATTTCGCCTAGTATACGTCTGCTGTGCCCGTACTAAAAGTTTACGGATATTTTATGACATTAATAAATATGTTAAAGCAATATATTTACCGGTACCGAAGTGTATTAAAAGTAAATTCGCCTCTCCGCTCCTTATTAAAAACTCTCGCTCGCGGCTTTTCTTTGCGCCCCAAAAAATCTCCAAACATAATACAAAGTTTATTCCATTCAACGGCAGATTCGAAAAAGTTATCACCAAAATATCCCTAAGAAAACTGGAGCAGCCAACAATGACTCGAAGAAAAGGAAAAGCGTGAAAAATCTGGCAATTTCATCGAAGAAATTAAAGTTTTAGAGGCGCGCGGTATAAAGTGGCTCTATATACCATCCAGCGTCCCTCCCTCGCAGCCCCGGAAGACGAAGACTCGGCTCTCTCTGCGGCTTGGCCGCAGGAAGAAAGCCCGGTTATTTCGCCTGGTTTCACGCTTTGCACATTAATAACTGCAGCCGCAGGCTCCCCCCACCTCCCGCCCATCTTTCTCCGTCTGTTCCTTCTTTTTTTTCTCGCGCTCGCACACGTGTACATCGTGTTGGCGAGAAGCCGTGAGCAGAATTTTCGCGCGCGACCCGCGCCGTCCCCCGTTATACAAGGCCAGTTTTCCCCCGCCCGAGGATCCCTCGTTTGCATGCACCAGGAGGGGGGGTTAATAAAAGGGAGAGAGAGAGAGAGAGAGAGGGGGGAACTTAAGCGATATCGATGGTCCGGAGACGAGGTAGTAATTTGGTGCACGTGAGGAAGTTCGTGTGTACGTCTCTGCGGGAGCGGGATGAAATAGAAACTGCCTGCGCATGAGTTAGCATCGAGTGGTCGTTACTGCAATTGTACGGCTGGTAAATAGTATTTGTCCCTTGTGCACGTGTAGATACTATTATTTACTAAACCTTCTTACGGCTAAATGTTTCGTAATTGTTGGCAAATTACTCATCCCCAGGTGCTTCGCGCAGCGAATTTTGTTAAGTAGACTTTATTGAGTTATTAACTGAAAATTACCCCGAGAATTTACTTTCTGATGAGTTTTATATTAAATTACAGAAAAGATTTAGTGTCTTTCGAGTAGACTGCGCAAAATTAAGCTCGCTTAATACTCAATCCCTTTTGCGGTAGACGCGCAAAACCAACATTTTTCACCCATCGTTAGTCCGTTTTAATTCAGCGTAAAAAATGAAAAAATACACCTGCCTCGCTCGAAACCAAGCCCCGACCGTCGCATCATCAGGAGCCAACAGGTTCCGGGCGCGCGCAGAGGCCGCATCCTCGAAAAAAAAAGCGCAGATCGTAATTCGGGCGCAGAGAGCCGCCTCGCTGTCGAAGCACTTGGCAAGCAAGTGGCCGAAATCCATTTGAGCTCCCGGCGAGTCTACCGCCGCTAGTCAATGTCGCGGAAAGATGTTCATCGGCGCTAAGGCGGAGCCCGAAGGGGGGAGGGTGGGAGGGGGATAATGTAGGACTGTTCGGCAGAGAAGTTGACCGGTATCGCCTCCGCCACGGACAATAAACAATTGTAATCGCGTCGGGCTCATTGGCCTCGAGCCAGCGTATATCCCTCTCTCTTACGTTCCGCAGCGCGGTCCGCAGAGTTCCAGGCGACGCCCAGTTAAAATAGCCCCGAGCTCTGTCTCTCTCTCTCTCCCTGCTACCTTAGCACGGAGTGCATGCGCATTCGGCTGCATCGCTCTTTGTTATCTTTGCGTTTCTTGTTATCTCGCTCCGCCTGTCCAGTTTGACTTTCTTTGCGTTTTTTGCGCGTCGCCGAGCCCGTCGGGTCCGCGTTCTTTTGATGCGTGGAGGATATGCGTCGGGCTTTGAGGTTATACAGAGGAGGAAGATAACTGTTGCTTTGTCAAAAGGATCTAAATTTTTTCTTTTTTTTTTTTTTTTAAATGGAAAAGGATATTCGTATAATACGATTCGACTCAAGTCAGACAGCGGTAAAACTTGTTACAACGTAAAAAGAACGTGGATTGTCAAAGGGAATTGCTGCACTTCGCGGTGAACATTTTGCTGAAAATAACGCAACTTTTATTTGCATCTTGTCGCTAAAGCACCGTAGACCAAAAGTGACGATAATGAAACTTACTCCATTATTACTTCGAAAGAACTATCAAGATTCGCGAGCGAAACTTTATTAATAACTCAGCACGCGTCTAATCTCACTCCTTAAAATCCGCAACAGCGTTAACCGAAAACCGCGAAGCCCCGACCAAGATTTAATCCGCCGACTTATTTCCTGGGCAAAACAGCCGGCAGCTGCTTCATTAGCGACCCATTCGAAGCCGGTTAGTCCTGGTTAATATTCGTCCGTTTATCTTGCTCTCTTCATTGACAGACGTCGAGCGGCCGGCCCGGGTTATCCGCGAACGTGCCGGGAAGAGAGAGGCGCGGCAAAGTGTTGCTCGCGCTTAGGCGAGAGCTTAAGTAATATAGGGAGAATCTCCGGCCTGGAATTCCGGGAACGCGCTCGAATTTTCATAATGCACCGCGAGGAACTGGATCTGCGCGAGGCCGCCGAGCGGGTAAAAGTCGTCACATAATTTCCCGCGAACGAGGAGGGCTAAGGAGGCAACGCGAGGAAGGAAGGATGAAAGAGTGTGGAGGAACAAAGCCGACGGGTTTATGCAAAGGGTTATTGTTTTGTTTTTTGGGGGCGGATTTTTGTTGCGGAGAGAGGAATGTGTATTTTGAGGAGGGTTTTGGAATGGCGAGAGTTAGGGCCTCAGTATTTTTTGACATAAAAAGTAATTGTCTGCGTAGATTTTGGGAACGGAGATGCAAAATTCTTTCGAAAGTAGTTGTACACTAAAACGAAATTGAATATAATAGTGCTTTACTATTTTCATAAGAGCACAATACTAAAATAACTAGGTTATAAAAGCTCGTAATCGAACTGCGCCTCTTTAGCATAAATAAATTTCGACTAAAAATTTCATTCCGAAAAAAAAGCCTCATTCGATCAAACAGACTAATTGTTCCCTTAATTAAATGTAAAGATTCATACTCTACCCTCATTCGTTAATCGCCGGCGGAGCAAAAAATCTCATCCCCCCCCTGCAAAAAAGCAGCGAAAATAGCCCCGCGCAATAATTAGCTCTCCGGTCTCGCGGACGAACAAAAGCCTGCAGCTTGGGTAAAAAGTCAAGTCCGCAAAATCGAATGTAAATCGCCGGGTCGCGCAAAAAAAAGCTCATCCCGAATCAAGATCGGCCGAGGCCGCTCTCGAAAAAGCGCGACATCGCCGCTGGTCGCGGGAGAGCGCAAAAAGCCCGCCGCCGGCTAGGAAAAGAGCGCGGTAATCGCTTTTCGAGCTTCGTTCTCCTCCCCACACTCCCCCTTTTTTGCCCCGCGAACACTCGCACTTGAACGCGCATGTAAATGTCGGGAATTCGCGCGCGCGCGCGCGCTCAATTTCTCCCTTTGATAAACGTAAAGTATTTCGCGCTGCGCCGGGTGCCATATTTAGGCGAACGGCCTGCGTATACAAATTAGCGCGCGGCGGCGTTCATTAGTCAATGCAAACGTGCTGGCGCATTTGTGCAAACGGCAGATTATTGCCGGCTGCGGGAAAAGCTGTCTTAATCATTTAGGCGCCGGAACTGCAGAATCGGAGGTGTACGAGAAAAATCGTATTACGTTAAAACATTCATTTGGTCCAATTACTCGTGGGCAGTCTCTAAATGTTTAAAACATGACTCTTACAAGCAAAGGAAATCAGAGTCTTTTAACGCATTAACGCTCGTCATTTTCCTTCGCTCGGGTATATTTATTCGTCCATGCTTCTTTCTCGCTTTTCGCCGCCAGTTCATTGTGCCCCGCTCTCGCTGCGAAACGGCGCTTTCATATCACGACTGCGCACTCCCTCCGACCTTGGATAACAACCTTATCGTATTTGTTGCTTACCAATGAAATTTCCGGAGCCGCTCGCGCGGATTCGAGCGCTATCGCCCCGCGCACTTCGGATATTGCGCCGCCGCCGCCGCTGCTCTTTCTCTTTCGCGCTGTTTTTTACCTGCCCGGAGTCGGAGATGATCAACGAAATCTGGGCTCGCGTTTAAGCGCGGTATTTTAAAGGATTTCGTTTACCTTTATGAGTGCTTCGCCGAGAGTGGCCTTGTGTGCGTGTTGTTTTCTTTTTCTTTGCGCTCGTAAACAGACCGGACTCGGCTATTATTGGGATTCTGGCTTATTTCGCGATTTTCTCGGGTTGATTAAGTCAGCTTAATTTTTTAAATAAAGTACCCTGTCGCTTATGAAAGAGATTTCTAGAGGATTTTCTGCAATTAGATGTATTAAAAAGAGTTAAACATTGCAATATCGTTCGATAATTCCAGGATCTTTACTGCGTCAAATGTCACTCTCAATTCTTGATTTATAAAATAGAAATTATAGACACAACTACCTATTCGCAATCTCTTTTTTAAAATTGCCGTTCATTATACACGCCTAATAAAAACTCGATATTTTACGGCAAGCTAAAACTCTCGAAAAACAAAATTAACTTGTCTACTTTGCCGACAAGCTCTCGCAGGGCGCGGGAATAAGTTCGATAAGCAGGCAAGAAAACAAAAGCAGGGGCTCCTCTCGCCGAAAATCCTCGGCGCACTTAATCCGAGCCCCCCCAACGCGTTCGTTCGATTAACTCGAAGAGGCCGGGCTAACAACTTCCCTAAATTCCCGTTGTTTTCCCACTCGAGCTTGCCGCCGCCTCGCGTTTTCTTTCTCGCTCGAATATGCAAAGTAGACGCGCACACAGACCAGGGAAGCTCGGGGACCTTGTAATTAAAGCGGCGCGTTGCTCGTATAACTGCCGTCCGACCCTCGAGCCAGACAATCGGTGAAAGGCCGATTTACGAACGCGTAAACAGAGCCGTAAATTTTTCTGCTCCACCCCGGAGGGGGGGGGGGGGTAGAGAGAAGAGCCATTCGATATCCGAGGCTTAATTGAATCCTGCGAGCCAGTCACCTTGGCTGGGCTTTAGCGGTTCCTTGTCCGATCGTTCGATTAAGCCCCTACAATTCCGTTCAAAAGAGTTGCTGGAAAAATTATGCTTGAGAAATTCTTTTGGCGTTCGATATTTTTGGCTTTCATTTCATTTTTTCTGATTTAATAACCATTTACTTGTGCAGCACTAGTTCTGCTACGTTGAGTTTCAATAAAATTTCAATAAAATAAACTGTTGAACAGTAAAAGCACCCGAAAAAACTAAAAGTGAAAAAATTTATCCCACAATTAATACAAAAGCTTTAATAAATAAAGTTATTTTCTGTTTTAATTGCCTCTTCACACAGCAAAGCATAACTACACTGACTTTATTTGAACTAAAAGACTGTTTTTGCTACTCGTCGTTACAAAACGTGCTATATATTCGTGTATTATATTAAACTTTTTCGAGCTTTTTAGTTCTCGCGCAACTAAAAAGTGACAAAACGTCGGCCGCAATCTATGCGGTCAATACCGCGACGAGGTAAAATCGAGGTAGCCGCGCGCAATGCCGTTGCGCGAATTTCAGAAAACGAGAGAGAGAGAGACAGCGAACCTCGAAAATGGGCCGAAGGTAGCGAAGCGTCGAAAATTGCGCGTAATTAAGATTAATTTCAGCCAATAATCATTTCACGGACCATTAAGTAAGTCAGGCGGTTTTCTCCTTCCTTCTGTTTCCATTGCGGTCTTATATTTTCCTTCACCTTTTCTTCATCTTCCATTTCACGTATTATTTCTCTTGCGTGCGTAGTTGAGGTTTAATCAGTATAAAGTATTTAAAACAAGATTTTTCATCGGACTAAATTAAGATTTTCATAAATATATCCCCGTTTCCTTTTAAAAAAATACTGACATGATTTTATTTCCAAAAAAACTAGAAGGAGTAATCTTTTTCATCTTGAACGTAAAATCCTTATCTACTTCATTCGAATGGAACAAGTGCGCTAAATAAATCTAATCCAGTAGTAAATAATTAGACATCTTAGCGAAAGCCCGACTCAGCCCTTCGCTCTCCGAGGATTTCTTAACTCTCCCGGTCTCTTTCCCACATATCCGTCATTTGGCCGTCCCTCCAATTTGTCTCCGCTCGAGCACGGAATGTACACCTTGAACGGCATCGGGCACCGGATCATTACTCCCGCTGACGCTTGATTTACGGGAATTTCGTGCGTGCGGAGCCAGAGTAAACAGGTTGCAATAATTATCGGCAATCGCGGCCGTCGTAAAAATTTTATGCGCCGAAATCCCTCATCAGGAGGCGCGCAAGTGGGATTCCTCGGATTATCCGCGTCCGGCTTGCGGAGATATTACTCCGGGATAGGGAACGGTTTCAATCGGGATGTGACTTAGCCTCGAAGGGCTGCTCTCGGCAATCGCCACCTGACCACGGAATCGAATTAAAAGTCCCCACGGATTCTCCCCCCGGACTCCTTGATTGGGAGCTTAGCGAAATATCAAAGATCGCTTCGTTAATCCGGGGGATTTCACGGTCTTTGAGATGAATCTTTCTTTTCTTCTTGTGGTTTTTAAATTACCGTGAATTCTTCTAATCGACGAGTTATGGAACTGAAAGTAATAGAGCTGTTTTTTTGTAAAAAAAAAAAAGAAATAAATGCGGATTGAGTTTGAAAAATAATTTAAATGTTTACAATGAGAAAACAAATGGTAAACATTTAACCAGTTATTAATTAACATGAAAATATCCGTTCGTATAAAGTGAACTGTAATTGGGTCACTGCTAAATTAATAAAAAAAATTAATAACTCCGTACATTTTGTTTTATATCATTTTTAAATGAAATATGGAGAATTGCATTCAAACTACTTTTTTTTTTTTTTTTTTAAATTACGTTTGCCAAAGCCGACTTCTCATGCAATAGGTCTCGTTTCTTGAACTCTTTTAAAAAAAATGCACACGCGACGCGTGCGTGAAACTGATCCTTGAATGAGTGTATTGTCACCCAAGCGCAGGAAAATTACACTCGGGGGAGAGTCGCCTGCCTTACTCACTTTAGTAATTTCATTTCATTTTTCTAAATTAAAAAATAGTTAGTATCCACATTTACAGAAGGAAAATCATAAAGAACATCATACTAAAATAAATGAAAAAATTCAAATGTCTTCGAACCCCTGCTGCAAATTCATTTCTAAAATCAATCGGAAACGCATGAAATCACTAAAACAGACGTCCCGGCTAATGGAATATCGCGCAAAAAGTTAAAGTAATCACTTAAAAGGTGGAGCAAGAGCAAGAAAGTCCGCTTTGAAAATCCGAGCCATATATCACTGAAAAGCGTACGTTTTCTCTGACAACAGAGGAGGGGGAGGGGGTCGGGGGATGGGGGAGATCGGACGCCCCACAGCGACGACGACGACGGCTGCGTGTATTCGCCGCCAAAGTGATAAAGCAATAGTTTTGAAAATAGCTGGGAACCGTCCGGAAAACTTCACCCCCGCGGCAATAATGGTCATTCCCGGGCGCTGCCCGCTCTACCCTCTTTTTTTTTCCCCTACCAGTCTCTGAATCTTTCGCGGAGAGAAAATATTGTTCCGAATTGTTATCCGAAAGCAGAACCTTCTGTTATCAATTCGTGCCGCCTTTGAACCTAACGAGATAGAGAACAGTTCAATAGTAAAAGTTCGATTTTGCAACTATTATGAAAAGTTGATTTGATACATAACGTTGATCAAATCTAAATAAAATGTTTGCCTTATTTTACAATTTTTTATAAATACCTAAAAGATTTTCGTACGACATGTGCAATGTATTTGTTAAAAATAAAATTTCTCTTTATATTTTCAAAACCATTAATTAAAGTGATTTTCTTAATGATCGAAATTGGAAACCTTATTTCATCAAGGAACTAAAGTTTCGCGCGAGGTAAAAATTAAAACTAACAAAGAAAGTCGAAAACAGAGTGAGAAACGAAGCGAGCAAGGCAGAGTAAAGCGATGTAAACAGGTATGTGACACGAAAATACGAGGGCAGAAAGAAAAGCAAGCTCCACGCTCTCGCAGCGAAACTTGGCTCCGCTTGGCAAAGTTTGAGAAGACGCGCGAGTCCGTCCAACTTATTCGTTCGGCAGCTTGTAAAATGGATTACACCTGTATTAGGGTCTGATGACTTTGCCACGAGACTGCTGGAAAATTCGCTTGGCGTGATCCTTTGCTGTGAAATTCTCTCCCCGTCTAGTTTTACTCTATTTTCTTTCAGCCACTGGATCAACTTCCCGGGAATTTAAAGATGAAGTTTCAGGGTTAGAAAGCGCGAACGCGCGAGAAGGCAGATTTGATTAATTTTGCGGATTTTGCCCTTTCTCTTTGTACTTTATTTTTCGATTCCCGATGATTAAATGGTTCAAATTCTTGTTCTTTTTTTAAATATTTTCGTAGAATTTTATTACACCTGATTTTTGGAGGTATTTTACAGGGACTTTTTTGGCTTACTCGCATGCCTTTGATATTTTATGAATGAAATTTATTGGTTTGACATTTTCAAGTTTAAAATAAATGATATTATTTTATTACATTTCTTTTATTGCGATGCAATTCCGAAACTTTAGTGATATATTTTATCTGATCAAGTAAATGAAAAAATCGAAAAAACTGTTGAAAAAAAAAATAGTTTAAAGGTTCAACGTGCATTTGTAGACTACATTTTTTTGATTGATTTGATTTCGAAAACCTCCGGACAAGGTTCCAGTATTATCCTGGAATCAGACCTTAGAAAAACTAAACATTCACCAAAAAGGAAAATCCATTTTAAACGAAACGACCCATTCATGATTTTTCAAAATGCCAAAAACCCCGAAGAAGCGTACACCAAAGAGCTTAAAAGGCCTCCGCGCCAAATCGTCAAAATACCGGCGACCCATAAAGTTTAATTCCGCGGACAAAGTCCTTTATTTCTTTATCCCCCCTCCTCTCCGCGCGACCATAAAACGTCGGGGCTATTTCAGCGGCGCTTAATAAGTAATATAAAACGGAATTCCCGGCGGAAGGAGCGACGACAATGAACGTTACCGTTTAAAGTTAAGCCTCTCCCTCTCGTGCGGCTCTGTCCGGGACACTCCCGAACTACTTAGCGGGGCGCCACCCTCGCGAAATCGATAGTTACGAGAGGCCAAACGAGAGAGAGAGAGAGAGGCTGGACCTCGGCCGGAACTTATGACGCTGACGCAACCGCGCGAATCCGAGAAACTCCCGCCGCCCTTGATGAGTTCTCCCCGATCTTTCCCTCTCTCTCTTTCTCTTTAAATTACTGGCCTTTTTTTGAGCTTTTAATTAAGTTTGGCGCAAGAAAGATGCTTGAATGTTTGCTGCATGACTTATACTTTTCTAGAAGATTCTAAGAATAATATGCATGAAGCTGTTGTGGCGAATACTACTATTCAAAAATATGTAAAAGAAATTTTAATGCAGTAGCTTCTATGAAAAATGCTGATCCGATTCAGTTTCTCCCGAAAAAGGAAAGTACTATATATTTTTTTATATTAAAAAGAAAAAAAAACAAGTAATTTCATCGTGTAATATATATTAATATATACTAATATAGCTAATCAGTAGAAAAATCTGGGTTTTGTCAGACACAAAGATACCCTATGAAGAGTGCCATAAATATCACCTTCCTTCATGCCTGGGAGCTTTTTTTTCATTTCTTTTCCTAGTGTAAGAAACATTTTTTCTAATAAACATAAGATGGTTATTTATTTCGTCATTAACGCATTTTTTTCTGTTTCATCCACGTCAAAAAACGAGTATTGCTTTTCGACCGAAGCAAGTTTTGATCTTGAAATTAATGCTACCTAACTGGCTCTCGCAGGTGAGAATCCAGCAGCCATGCAGCACGGAGCGAGTCAGGGCCTGAGGTCCACCTTCCTGCTGACGGCCCTGCTGACACTGACCTCGGTCCTGAGGTGACCACGAGGCGTCGACGAGCAACACTTGACTTTGACCCACTGAACAACAAGAGCCGGAAGAACAAGAAGAAGCAGCGGCATCCTCGTCCATCGTGTCACAAGCAGGCATACAGTCACAAGTACACAAAACACATACCAGGGCGGAGGAAGCCGCCGTCCACAACCGGACAATGCGGTTTTGCGGACGACGTACCTTCTCCTTTGTGTTTTTTTTTCTTTTTTTTTTCTAGTGAAATTCATGAAAATGTACCTTCGGGAGTGATTCGGCGGGAAAAGGGAGTTGTGAGAATCGGAGATGTGCACTCTGTCTCGATAATGGTTTTTCTACTTGTTTGTGATTTGTAACTACTATTTTTCATCGACTGCATATTTTAATTGATTGATTCTGCATATTGAACGACTGTTAACTCTGTCGTATTTGCCCGATTCGTTAAATGGATGTCATATACCTGTACTTAAAGAAAATAGATATCGGTAAAACAGAGTTGTTATTAAAACTGTCATAACAGATTGAAAATACGTATAAAGTACTTCGTGATAAACCATAAAGTTGCTAATACAATGTAACAGCTCCCAGATAGATCAAAGTTCTTTTTTAAACGAATGACTCGACGTACACTTTGAATCTTAAGATAAACAATAAGAATATAAATACTCTTGTAAATACGACGTCGTATAAAGTTAAAGGGATAAGAAGAGAAAAAGAGAGTGACACGAGAAGAAACTTTACCGAAGCGTCTTGTAAATATATTGCGTAAAGGAAAGTGACGAAGAAAATGAGAGAAAGATCATCTTCGCTCTTTTTTCTTTTCTTTTTTTACACGTATACATATAAATAAATATATATATATACTTAACGGCAAATTAAGCCGTCATTACTATCATGTTTCAGCGAAGTTAAGATAGGAGAAGAGATTTGTTAATAGATTTTTTTAAGTACTCAGGACTGAAAACCTCCTTTGATTTTACTTCATTAATTTGATGTCAAGAAGTGTGCCGAAGAATGCCATCTGCGCTTCTGATATTTGAATGATTTATATACAGAAACATATCAATCACAAAACTTGATTTTGTAAGCATGTAAAGGCTTTAGTTTTATTTCTTTTTTTGCAGTATTTCAAATGCATTTGTATAATTTATATAGCTCAAACGAATCCATTATTCATTAACGAAAATGATGTAAAAGCTGGAAATAACAAAGTTAATTTTGTCGTAATAAATATACGTAAAAAACTCATATAATATTATCTCTTTGTGCATTCCTGTAATTTTCAATGTAAATTAACGAATAACTTTATAGGCTGACTAATTTAAATTAATTTATAATTTTAACCATAATGACTATTAATAATTTCATTATTTGATTTAACTTATATTCGACTCAAAATAAAAAAAAATAACAAATTTAGTTTCAGTTAAAAATTTAGTCACACTTAAAATCAAATTCCCAAAATTCACTTTGATTAGACCACTTCTACAAAGCACAATTAAGCAGCCTGTCTAAATTTGAATTAAAACCATTCCAAAAGGAGTAAGACCGTATCGTTTCAGTGCTCGCTAAAGTAAAATATAAATTACGCAGGATCTTCAGCGCTGAAATCTTTGTAGCCATTGTTTTGTCGCGAGGCTACACGTGCATCTGTCGGCTAGGGTAAGCTCGCATTCGCTATGAGCTCAACGAATGTATGTTTCATCTGATTCCCGCTCAACGAGGCGCGTTCGCGCGTTCTCTCCCGCTCCAATTAATTATAATTTATAATGCCGAGCGACGCCGAGTTTTCGCGGCTGTATGAGTGCGTTGCCTGTGCAGAGACGTCGAAGAACGAAACAGCCGTATACGTTGCTCACAGACGCCCGCGGAGCGTTGAGTTATGCTGCCTGCGCTGATTGTGGAGCCGAGCGCTCGCAACATTTTACGTTCTAAAATCATTTTTTAAAGTAATGCACATTTTCAAATTAAATTTTAGCTTTTTAATTAAACGAACCCATCAGAATAATTGATTTTAAATTATCAAATCTGTTCGTTAATTTTATAATTTTATAATGCGAAACTAAAAGTAATTTAATACTTTTTAAAGAGATTAATTTAAGGGGGTTATCGTGCTACATTACACGTGAAAAGTATAGCTCTGATAGTACTGCTTTTGTTATACTTCCCACCTCTCTGATTCCGTAAGAAATTTTGGGAATGACTGTTCACGCACACATAACCTGCCTGTCTGTGTACGCGTACGGCGCATGCGCGAACGAGAAATATAAATATAGTTATAGTTTCCATAATGCACGTGTTTGAAAAACTAGTCGAC
>UCOM01000123.1:0-131627 GCA_900474385.1 Ormyrus pomaceus
GGGGGGGGGGGGGGGGGGGGGGGGGGGAGAGCGCGAAATACCGGTGGAGATTTGTGTTGTTGCAGGGCCAGCTTTATTTTTTAATGGAAATTTCGGGAGAGAAGTTGTGACGAGATACGTTTTGCGCTCGAGGACGAGGTGTTTCTTCTGGCGAAAAAGCAATAAAGGGGTAGAAAAAGGTTGAATATTTATAAATAGTAGTAATTTCGGAAGTTTATAATATATCAATACATAATGATCCATACAAATGTTCGAAATAAATGAATTGAATTATTACAGGAATCCGATTAAATTAATCCGACTAGAATTTCTGATAATTTTGTTTGAAATGTGCTTATGCAATTTTCAAAATAATATATGTGATTGAGAAACATATTTAAAACAAATTTACAGTGTACGCGTGAAATTTATGTTACAATTAATTGCATTTGAATATATAATAAAATGAATGAATTGAAGCTTCGCAAAATGAACTCTTTAGACAACGTTAATATATAGCGATGTATTTAGCACGATTACTAAAGTTTCATTACAAGCAAAGAATATTATGTTTTTATTTGCAAAATATTTATTTTAAAAAATCTACTGACCCTATAAAATCTACATACATATTCAATATATTTATTTACATTCCGAAACATACTTTGCATTAATCCTTCTACGCTTCATATTTTATTTACCTATATTACATCGCTTCCAAGCAAGTTAGTCGCCGTTGTTTTCAAACCTGCATTTTACGTCCGTATTTTTATACAAAAAATACATAAAACTTTTATGTAAAAAAAAAAAAAAATCCTGTGCTTTATTTTTACTTTTATATTTTTTCCGCGCGATAGCCAATAAATCCACCTCTACACGCAAAACGGCAAACAATTAAATTCGGAAAGAAGAACGACACGTCGTGTAGGAGAAAACAAAATAATCAAGTTTAGTTGAAAGTCTATATAACCAGCGTTATGCCACTCAAGTTTCTTGAGAGAGATCACGACGAGTATCGGGGGAAAAGTTAAAGAAAATTAAATGAGCATCCACGTCAGCTCAATCTCCCACGCGGCAATTCCTTCGAAATTTCAATTTTATAACGTGTAATGTCTCTTGACACTCTTTCCTCGTTGCTTTTCGATACGAACTTCAAGCTACAGGCTGCTCCGAGACGAATCGATGCCGGGGGTCCTCACAAAAAAATTTTGATTTAATTTCAATCCTTCATGTTGCTCTATAATGTAAGAGATTATTTCTGCTAAGGAAATGTTAAATTTTTATTAACTTTTCTAAATCCGAGCATTTTTTTTTCACAAATTATATTTTATTTTTAAAGAAGAAAAGTTGAATGCGAAAACTGCTACTTTTTACTCTACGTAGCCTTAAAGGCGTCCTAATTCTCCTTTTAATTCGAGGCAAGTACTTTATATAAACATGACGTTTAGACTCCGACATTTTTAATCACCTTCAGAAAACGGATCACGTACGTTTCCTCCCGGAAAAAAGGAGCCCTCCCTCATTAACAATAAAAATACGTACTCTAATTACTCATCCACCTACAATTATGCCCAGTGCACAAACAACTCTAATTACGAGCAGCGAGTCCCGTCGCTTTTCGGTTTTCGCGACTCTCCGCGGAAAATTAATAAGCTCTCTCCGCCCGTAGCGCGAAACTTTTCAATTAATAATTAGCAAATACACGCGCGAGCGCTCAGCCGAGCAAATCCACCCCCTCAAAGTAATCGACGCGACAACGGCGCCGCATTCCATTTGACGGAACGAGAGTCAAGTGTCTTCTTTTCATCGCAATTTCCGCGCGCGGCGGCTGCGTCAAAACAAACGCGCCGCCGCCGACGTGCTTATACCGCCCACTGAAATGCGTCGTGCCTTGCAACAAGAGTGATAGGAAGCGTTCGTCGAAACGCCCGGCGAAAAATCGGCGCGAAAACAAAGGCCGCCCCCGGATTTTTGCGGGGCTGAGCTCCCAAGATTAGAAGGAGAGCTTTTCGGGAGGTGGAAAGCCACTTACCTCGGTAAATATTTAGGTTTTCGAATCGTGGGAATTGATAATTACGGGGAAGATCTTGATATGAATTTTAATTGGAGACGACTCCTCGGGAATTGTGGGAGTTATAATGGAAATTAAATTAAGAGGAGAGCGGGTAACTAAAATGTGATATTCTGCAGAAACGACGTATATTTAAACGGTGCGTGAAATTCCCTTTGAAAATATGCGACGAAAAACTGGCTGTCAAAAATAGATGTTTATTAATTTAAGGTATACGTTTTAATTCGATTAACAAGTGCGGAATTCATTTCGAGCTCGTTCTACGAAATTTAATAACAATCTGCATTTATTAGAAAAATTATGAACTCGCGACCTGCATTTGATGCGAATTGAAACTAAAAGCTGATTTTTGTTGAATTAGCAAAATTCTAAAGAAAATTTTAATTTCCCTCTATTAAAACTTATGGTAATATATCATTTATGCGTATAACTAATTTATACTTCTCTGTCAATTCAAATTTTTTTTTCTGTGAATTATCAAAAGTTTTATAATGAGACTTTTTTTAGCATTATTTTATAAACTATTTGCTTTGCTAAGGTACATATTTCATTTCGTTTTTATTTGGATCTTGAACCTACATTAATATCAGAAATCTACCGCACCGAATCGGTAGATTAACCTCCTCCCTCTTAAGCAAACATTTAGCTGGTCAAGCCAATAGTCCCTATGACTCACATGACGAGGAAATATTTGATTTTTTGCGATATTGCAATATCTCCAGCACTAAGATGATTGCATTACGTAATATTTGATCTAACATTGACATGTTGGTTCCTATTTATATAAAAGATAATCATAAAAATAAAAGGTTTACAAAATTGTTATGTGAAAGCTGTTGAAATTCGGTTCATCAGAATTATTACTCTAACCGTACTTTGAATTGGCCAATTTACTCTACTCAGAAAACATTTCATATTCAAATGCGCATTCAAGGTATTGATGAAACAATCCATCGAGGAGGATTTGGCGCATACGAAATTGAGGTTCGCATTTCAACTTCCCGCAGTTTAATTTGTTCAAAAGTTTGAAATAATTAAAAATGAAAATATTACAAGTTTTAAGTGTCAATTGCGTGTAATGAGCATCGATGATCTAACGAGTATTTCAATTTATCAAAGTTATGTTTTCGAGGAAATATCTTTACAAATTCGTACCGCACTCATTTTCTACATTTATATTGCTAATATTGCAGTTAATTAAATAAATTAACGCCAGAATGATTCCACAAAGTATGTACCAATAAAACCTGTACTTTTTGTCATACACCATAAATTTCAAGCTTTGTGTTGTACTTTATAAACATTTATAATCTATATACATTGCACTTAAATTATGCAGCTTTCATTCAAACAGTTGTAGAAACGTTTTATGCCCGTTGTTTCAGACTTGATTCGCACTTAATTAAACCAAAGGAAAATTTAATTGTATATATTAATACATTGATATTCATGCCGTCAAAATATAGGTATTTGTTCCTTAATAAAAAGTCAATTAGTTAATATTTAATTTAAAAAATGAATATAATTAACAGCTAAAAAAACAAGGAAATTAAATAACAATCGGTTGAAGTATAAGAAATAATTCCAAAGTAGCACGTCCCATAGATAGAACCTTTACGTGTGATTTCTAATTTATTGGTAAACTTCTTATTATTCAAGAGATGCTCGCGAACTTTAAGAGTCTGCAAGCACACTTATTCAAAGAGAACTGTAACCATTTTCATTTAAACTTTATTGCACTTTCGACAATGTATCTAGCAGACAAGCATAAACACATTTTTATCGAAGCTCCCTCGAATAAAACTTTATTTTAGCCAAGTTGAAAACTTCGTACGAGGAGAAAATTTAAAGATTTTTAATGCTAATCTTCTTAAATGAGATGTAAATGACCCTACTAAAACTCTTAGACGCTCGGAGCACCAACTTTCATCCGGCACTCCGAGGTGTTTATCGATATCAAAAAATGAAGTCCGAGATGGTTATGACTATAAAGAATATAATGGAAGACAATATTTCGAAAAGCAATGAATTTCAATTTGAAAAAGCTATAGAAAAATGTTAACGTTTCTTTCCATAAATTTCATTTCTGTTCATCAAAATTTGCCAAAATCAAAACAAAAAATATAGTCTCACAAGTATCAACAATAATTCGGAACATTAAAAAATACCAAATCGAGCACTTTTCACACATGAAATTCCCAGAGAAAGTCCACGAACGCGGTACCAAGAAGCACACCAGTCGAAAAAGCAAGAAATTTGCCTACCTCCAATGAAATCTCCCAATAACAGTGAACCGATCCAAATCGCGGCTATCTCTCGTTCCTGCTGGGAAACCTCTTCTCCGAAACCTCCTCTCCTTCCAAAAGCTGTTCTCCCTTAGCCCGAATATCAACCAGCCCGCATCCCCTCGCCAAGCGCGTCAAACGGCCCCGACAAAGTAACGAACAGAATCACAGCACTGGTGGAGCGAGCTGCACTCACTGGTACATGAGAAATCGGTATCACTGAGATCCGTCAGAGGTTCACTGCACCGTGTGTCTCATTGGCTGGAACGGCGAGCGCGCGCGCCTCACTGAGCCATCGGCGGTGGACTGCCGGGCGGCGCGCATACCGACGGCCCATCGCGCAACACGCCGACGCATCGCTGCGCGCGCGCTCCCCACCCCGCCCCCGGAGAGAGGACAGCAGCCGGGAACGAGACCGAATCGCGGGGAGAGAAAGAGAGAGAGACTTTTATAAGGGGCTAACGCGAGCCGGGGGACCGACTCTCTCGCCGACGCGAACCCTTCCGAGGGAATCATGCTGATGCCTCCACCTGCGATTCGTTGCAGTCCGGCTGATTGAAGCGCGCTTTCGAACGATTTGCGTTCTGCAGGGGCAGGGTGTGCTAATTTATAAGGACAGTGTTTAAATTCTTGGGTCTCGCGCGCTTAAATTCTGGTGTTTTGGAAGTACTTCTTGGTAAAAGAACAATGAGTAAATCGGGTCATGTATTCTGGGAAACTGTTTTAATGTAAATTGCACGTCTTTAGTACTTCATTTTTTCAAGAAATAATATATATAACTTAAAATTACAAACATTTTATTGTTCATTAAGAACCTTTTAAAAATACTTTAAATTAAATGAACTTTTGATCATATTTACGCTTCGTTCCTACTTTGTTTGCGAAATGCAACTCCCTCTCCGTTTATATACACACATCAAATGACTGGAACACATTCGTAAATAATATTTCATTCGGATAATTAAGCGTTGCATAATATAATGATATGCCTTTGTATAACGAACGCCTTAATGAAAGTTCCGAATTTTCGCTTTTTTCAACTTACACAATCTAGTTATCTAATGAATTAAACGACAAACAAAGAAGATTTAATCAGCGCAATCAAGAAAAAAATTTTCCACCTAAATATTGCGCTCCACTTCTTTCCTTTTAGAAATTTTTAAAACTGTCGGATAAAATAATACTCAACGTGGCAAAGGCGCTTTTATGCCGCAGAGGAAATTATGAGACATCAAACGGTTTAAGTGTTATGGCGCGTGGTATACGGTTGAACATAACCCATCATACGTACTAAAAACGTCTTCAATGTTTAACTTTTAGCATCCGAGCTTCAAAATCACTTTTATTACTTCGTAGCCGTAGTAATTCAAAGGCAATAATTGCCCTCAATAAGTGATCCCGTATTATTGCCTATAAGAGAAATGATTTTCAAAAGGTTATCCCCCCCCAATACTTAAAGAAGTAACGGCCCGCTTCACTTATCTCCTCCTCCCCGCTGTGGATAATTTTATAATCTTTTGAAGCTTCCGTTAATAAAAGTGAATATTTATAAATTTTCCATGAATTTCAAACGCTTTTTACGAAGTTCGGTACTTGAGATAAAAAAATCATTTAAACACAACCAAGTAGCCACCGAACCGCATTTTTCTGAAAAAAAAAATTCCCTCCCCAGCGCAATTCTTCATCAATTCATCTTCCCGTCCGGAATTCTTTCAGCCCGATACTTTCCATTCACGCGGGCAATACTCGCGCTCGTGCATTACGTCATCCGGGGCGGGGAGGCGCGGGTGGAGGGGGGGACCAGTAGTACGAGTGAGAGTACGGTCGGCCGGGCTCGACTCCGCGCCCGCCCGTAATAAATATCTCAATTCACGCGGCCTAAAGTTGTTTTATGCGCGCTCGCGCGCGCGCGAATCGGGGTGGGATTTGCGCGGGGAGAAAAGAAGAGGGGGCGCGCGTAAATTCCTCCGCATTCACCGGGGCGCTCGCCGGATTCGTCGCGATAAAGCCTACCGGAACCACCCCCCGTCTCCTCTTTAATCCGCGCCTTTATACAAGGATACTATCTCCTCGTTAGCGCGAGTATCGCGAATTCCGGCCTGCTTCTTACGTTGTCCCGCTGCCGAGGCTGCCTCGGTTTCGGGGTGATATGAATAAAAGACACGGAAACAATTTTGAAAATAGAAGTATGGATGCTAATTGGGATTGGTGCTTTTGATATAAGAAGTTCATGGCATTGGCGGAGAATAATTCTAACGTAACATTGAGGAGGACGTTTAAAAGTGCCTAATTTTTAAGAATCGTAAAAGCGACATCGTCGCATAAATTTTTACATTTTTCATGCCAAAATAATTTTATTTTATGTGTTTTCTTTTTATTGCGTACGGGAAAAATTGGAATATTTTGGAATAATTTGTTATTAGTCATTGTTTTTTTCGAAATTTTTTTTGAAAAAAATTCAAGCTTAAATTTGCAATTTAATGTACACGTTTATATTACCAAAAGGTATTAAAATTGAAGATATATTTTTAAAATTTTCAACATTTACCCGTAAAACCTGCAACCAAACAAAATTTTTCAACACCCGCCTTTCATCAACCACATTTTTCTCACCGAAACCTCGAAATCCTCGCCATAACGCAAAGAGACAAAGCGCTATTGCCCCAAATCGAAATCAATCCGAAACGCACGGACCCGTATCAGCCCCGATCCATCATCCGCATCCGTCGACTTTTCCCCGCATAATTGCAGAATCCCCAATCCATATGCAAGGCGGAAAAGAGCGAGAGCGAGAGCGAGAGAGAGAGAGAGAGAGAGAGGACGCGCGGGACAAAGCTTTGGCAATATGCGAGCTCAGTCGCGAGAGCGGGCGCAAATAGGTGCGCGCCCCCGTGCTTGCATTGCGCAAGTACGCTCTCGCCGCCGGTTCTATATACACGAGAGCGGAGGACGATCGCTATATTGCCGATAATTACCACGACAATTACCCTTAACAATCCGACCCGGAAGCTCTTTCAGGCCAGCGCTCGAGCCGACCGGCGAAGCCTGCGTCATAAGCTCGTGCGTGCGCGTATATATACGTCTCTCTCTCTCTCTCTCTCTCTCTCGCTCTCTCGTTCTTGGGGCCGTCAAAGTAAGGGTCGTTATTAAAAGAGGGCTCTTGGAGGAGAGCTTTGGAGACTTCTTAGTTGGCTGGCTCAATGAAGGCTTTGTCAGCGACGATCGAATTTTTGGGGCTGCGGCGAGGCGTTGGGGCAATTTATTACAAGTTTTAAGGTGAATGGCAGCTGCTGATCTTCGGGTATTTAAAAGTTTTGATGTATCGCTGGTTAATTAGGGTTTTATTGTCTTTTAATTAAGCTTTTCTTCAAGTAGATAAAGTTACTTAGTTTTTTCGTAGCAAAAGCAATTTGAAGACTGTTTCTCATCGTTGAACTGTGTCTTGTAAAACATCGTCTGAAGTAAAGGAACGAATTGAATATTGATGTACCGGAAACTTTTACAGCAAGCATAAAAATAATTTATTTAACAATTTGCACAATTAAGAAATCTAATTTTAGTGAAGATTTAATTAAATTATGATACAAGCAGTAGGAAATATGAAAGTCGATAAATTGTGTAAAATGGAACAAAGTGATGGCACCGAAAATAAAGTACATCATTAGTCCACTAATTCAGTGCTATTACAACAACATTACGTAAAAGTTGAATTTTGAAAAAGATAAGACTAATATTCCTAATTAATATGTAAAATAACTTTCTTAAAAATGTAGAGAAATATCTTCGAAAATCGTAAAATATTTTCATTATTGGGTCAAAGAATACCAATTAGCAGAGGACAAAGTATTTTAATATACGCCAGGTATGGCTGATTAATTAATCAACAAAATATGCTTTAACAAAGTACAAAGAGAAAGTGGCGCAATACGGCAGGTTTCAGCACATTGCGCCGCTGCAACGACGCGAAGAATAATGCCAAAAGCCCGGAGCGCGGAAATGGACCGTCGGAAGAACCGCAAATGAACAACAAAATGACAATTGCATTTTAGACTCTAATATGGGAGCGCCGCTGAATAGAAAAGCCAGCGATTATGCAAACGCGAGACCGCGGCAGTTTCATATATAAAAATAATGGGATATCACGAGCTGCGAAACTTCAGGCAAGTTAATTAAATAGAGAGCCTAATTAAATTAATGCACCGTGAAATTTCTCGCATATTTATATTTATTTGCGAAATAAGTATTTAGAAACTCATTGCGCGACTAATTACGGAGTGATTCAGGTGGGGTATTAAAATTAATGTATTCATTGTTATAATTGGTTATTCTAATTTAAAAGTAGAGCAGTAAATTTAGGAAAGTTGATTGATTAAATTGATTTTATTTGAAGTTCAGCAGTAAAAGCAAGGGTCGCGGAATAAAATTATTGGTGCGGATTACAACCCGCGCAAAGTGGAATACCGACATTCCTTGACAGGAACGAGTCGGTTTATGATTTCGACGATTAATTTATAGTGAAACGAGCGATCTACCGGCAGAGAATCGAATTAATAGAGCGTGCGAATAAATGCGAAATTCTAACCCCCCCAGTTTCTAATGGCTTGTGCATAAATCCAGACGTTGTTTAGTTTCATAAAGCACGACATGGAATTTAATAACCGCGCACAGAGCAACTAAACGATGCACATCGACATCGGCAAAGGCTTCGAATATAATACATTGAATTAAACGAAAACTTCCATACTGTGTCAAAAGAAATGAATCGTGAAACGGAAGCCAAAATAATGTTTAAAACGGCGAAATATCGCGGAGGTAAAGTTAAAGTAAAATTTTGTAACTCTTGGTATGAAATAAGATATTATGCGGTGTACGCATTACAGGCGCGAAGTTTATTTCGTAACATGTATACAGGACTCTGGGCATTACAATATGCAAAGCAGGCAATAATGTTTACATGCTAGAGCGAAAAAACAAGAAAATCGAACTTCTTATCACACGAAGTGTCTAAAAAAAAAGGCTTGTGTAATTCGCGAGAGAAAAATAAAGTTATTAGGTGCGTTCATGAATAAATTAGAAAAAAAATTACTTTAAAAAAAAAGTGTCCGAGTAGATTGAAAGCTCACAAAAGCACAAGCCACTAAAACTCGACGAGCGCTAAAACTAACTTCATACAAGAGGAGAAACCGTCTCGAAGATAATCCCCGACGGCCGAGCTAAAGGAAACAACATAATCCAGCTATCAGATTGCAGGAAATATGATATATATTACATCGTCGGCGGGGATAAGTGCCTCTCGATCAGTCCATAAAAAAGGGCCTCCGCCGCCCGTCGCGAAAAATCGAGGGAGGCGTGAGCTCTTCACCCGGCTGTCCACCTTTACGAGCTCCGCTCCGTTCAATCACGATGGAGCCGTAAAAAAATCACCGGCAGTACGCCGCCGGACTGACGATGAAACGTAACGACGACGACGTCGCGAGGATGGACATAATCGAATTAAGCTCGGCCGAGCGAGAGGCCGTTCCAGCTTTGTCTCTCGGAACAGGTGAGATTATTGCTTTATACGCGACGCCTAAGAGCGGTCATTGTTTTTTTTTACGTTTTCTAGTATAGGCAAGCGGGGAAATGAATCTTGGACGTTCGTTCGTTCGTTCGTTCGGACACCTAAAAAATTTGACAGAAGCAAAGTCAGATTTTTTAGGTGCAAAGCGCTTCGTTTTTGCTTGAAAAATTTCGGATTATTATTTAGTGGTTGGCAGGATGAATAATAAGTAGGCAATTTTTGGAAACGTATTTTAGATTAATGGAATTCGTAATTGGCACTTTCAAGGGTTAACTATAGTAACTCTTTATGGTTATCTAAATGCAAATGTTACAGTTCAATAAATATTAAAATTATTTCGCTGCGATCGATGTAGAGCTTATAATGTGAATTTATTGGCACAGTAAATAGTCGAATGTCTTTTAATAAAATCAAAATTATCACTTATAAGGGTATAACGATCAATTTTTGCCATTATATTATAAATAAATTTTTTATTTAATGCCATAAACTAAAAAGTCTTTAATAAACAAAAGTCTCACCCACACATCAAATAATTATCCTTTGGATATCAAGCAAACATTTACACTAGAGTCAATGACGCACTATTATGACAAACAAATACATGTATTTAGTGAGTAAGTAGATATAAAAACCTAATATATTACCAAAAATGAAAAATAGATATAGTGAGGCTATAAAAATATTAACATATTAACATCTTAAAAATTAAAGTGTTTAAGTCTAAGCAAAATAGCTATCAAGAAAAATATAAAAAATTTTATAAACTCTAAGTAAAAATATATAATAAAACTATAAGACAATTTTTGATCAACTATCGTTTTGTCTATAATCTTGTAAACCAAATGTATCTAATATAAGCAAACTGGGATATTAGTTTTCAAGTTAGTGTAGAATTATTTATGTAATTTATTTTCTGGTTCAATAAATTCAAATCCAAATAATATATCCAGCACTGAAAATAGCAAAGGAAATTGGCAGACAACAACGAATCCCACTTTGCAACCGGAGTTGCCATGTGAAACATTAACTTAGCTGCGAATCTACAAAGGTCGCACCGTCGGTCAAGAAAACGAGTTCACGGTCTCTCAATGGGAGGAAGCGCCGCAGCGAAATTGACGCGCCGGCAGAACTTATCGACTAACGCAACAAAAGAGATCCCCCCCGCCGTCTTAAGGAGAGACGCTGTATTATCGGCAGGCAGGTGCTCAATTAGAGCGATATTAAATGATCTCGCGTCTTAGCGCGAGAGAGGAGCCTTTAGAGCTCCCGAGCCGATCGATATTCCGATGGATTATTAATAAGTCCTACTTCTTGAGATAGTCGCCGGGATCGTGGCCGAGCATCTTAATCGCATTATTGTAGATAGGAAAATGCAGCGTATTTAGTCATGCTAATGCTCTCTCTTTCTCTCTCTTTCTCTCTCTTGCCGAGTACTTGGAAATTAAATACCGCTGGAAGTTTAGAGTCATAGGACTGGCTGGGAAAGACGTTGGAGCTCCGAATAATGGACTTTTTTGCGCAAGTTCTTGTGCAAAAGATAATTTGATTAACTTTGAAAAAAAATTGAATTATTGCTCGCATTGAATTCTCCATAATTCACCTTTATAAGTACTCATTAATGTACAAATATCGTATTGATAATAATTGTACAAAAGGGTCAATTTGCAAAAATTACAAATACTTCATTTTTCAAAAATCGAGTCCATATAAGAATGCAATCCCATTACTTATAAGAATGACCTACTCTTCAGTCGCACTTATTACACCGAACATAAAGCCCTACGTCGGTAACTAACAAATAATATTTTACGAGCGCGCGCCAACGCAGCATCGCTCATTTACGACTTGAAAATTGAAAATCAAAGTTTCCCAAAATATCGCGACCCGCAAATACAGCCCTCCATCCACTTTACGAAGTTATCGATATTCCATCCAAAATACGTCGTAAACAAAAGAAGAAGCGTCGCGAGCGCGTCCTCGAAACTCGTCCGACTTTCTTATCCCAATCGACGTTTCGGCCGCAAACAAAACCCCCGGAGAAGAGAGAGAAAGGGAAGAAAGCTCGTCGCGCAGAAGTGCAGTTACATTAAGCTCAACGGCGGGACTTTTCGCGCGACGAATCGGCGTAAAGCTGTCGGCAAACTTGGGGAGCTGCTATACGCGAGAGTCAATTTATCAGCTCGCTTAATGCTAAGCAGAGAGAATCGCGCAAATTCATGCGGCCGGTATGTACGTTTTCACTTAGGATGTACTCGAGGGCCCCCTCCCGAGTTATGTATGTATGCACGATGGGAGGAAGGGGGGAGGGGGGGGAGGGCGCCACTACGCAAACGACAACAAATTACGCTGGACGTACAACGAATCCAATTACCGAACTAACTTCGGGGCAAACAGTTCGCGTGTACGAGATTTCGAGGGGATTTCGAATGATAATTCGATGAGCGCGGAATCTTTCGCGCTGACGCGCGCTGAGCCGCTGCACCTCGCGGCCCCGAGTGGACGAGATTTGTAACGGCGTGCTGGGCGTGCCTTGAATTTTCGACCGTTCGCCCGAGATGCACCCTCCCCCTCTCTCTCTCTCTCTGCGACTGATTTGCTTGCCAAAAGCGATCGCTTGCTTTTCCATTAGTTTATTCGCAAGTTCTTAGCAGTCTTAGAAGATTCGGATGCACATCATTATTCACCAATTACATCCGTAAATAATACTGCGAATGAAGGCCCCGCCGACGACAGCCAAAAATAATGGAAGAGCCTTCGCGAACGAGCCCGTAAATTTAACATTAACATTTAGTGCAAAAGAACCATTTAACTCGAGCGCGTCAGAGAGCTGCCAAAAGAAAGAAGCGCCATCGATAACCCCCGCTAAATTATCGCGGCAATAATACAGGCGTCATAAAATTCAAAAGCGATCGAGAGAGAGAGAGGGGAGGAGATATTTTGATCGATAGGCCCGCGCCTATCGATCAGATTCCCCAAGTCGGAGAAAATGCATCGGGCGTTATATTAAACGCTTCATCATTTGGCGCGACACATCCGCGCCGCCCGGGCCAGGAATACCGATAAGAGCGCGGGGCTCCGTCGAGTTTTATTGCTCGATCCTCGAAACACGCTATAGTTCTTCCGTCGCGGCGGAGGCGAACTTCGCTCCCCGGGAAAATGAGGAACGTCAGCCGCAGGCCCGCGCGCCGACGAACGAGATTTTGGACGCCGACGCAGGAAAATGATCCCGATCGCGGAGTTTCCAGCTAAGGAGGTTCTCACGAGGGAGGGTAAGAAATTTTATTTGCAGATTTTCTAAATCTTTGCGATAATTTAATTACCATCGCCTACTAAAAAAAAAAAAACTGCCCCGAGATCTCTCGAAACTTCCGAATTGAAACTCCCGATTAAATCTCACCGCCGCTCGAGACTCCCAGCCCTGACCCAGAAAAGCCGGAGGGCGAAGCCGTCAAAAAATTGAACAGCTCCTCCGCGCTCCCTTCCTCGCCGTGGGCGTTCGCACGTCCAGCCGGACGCGCGGTGGCACTTCCTCCCCGAGTGAGATCTTGGGCCGCCCACGCCTTGTGTCGTCCGGGATAACGACGAGAAACGAGCCTTTCTCGTGATCCGGCCTGAAAGGGATGATCGACGTCGCCTTTATTTTTGACCGTCCCCCCCCCCCCCCCCCTTTCCGACGCTCGCTCCTCGCTGAGAGGGTAGTCGCGAACGCGAGCTGACAACTTTACGGCTGGCTTTCCACGGAGAGGAGTGCAGTAAAGAAGGTGAACTATACGCGGGGAATAAGAGTATTTTTCAGTTCCAGACGCTTTTCCTCAGCTGCTTTGAGAGAGCTTTTACTAATTCTTTTCAGGTGTCGTGGTGCAGCATATGTTGATTGTATATCGTTTTATTGCTGGATTTTCTGTTTTTATAATAACGATTGCACGCGAGTTGTAAAGCTTTCAAATCTTGAATTCCAGCGTTTATTCGCTTACAAACAGAATTTCGCCGCTTACGTTTGCAAAATGTATCGCAAAACGACAATGCAAACTTATGTACTCAATTTCACTCGACATACGAACTGCATCGGCAGTCGAAACACATATTTTGTATGCGCGAACGCTCGATTAAACGGGAAAACTCACCGAAATTCCGTCGACGATCATAAACAGCCATCTTTTGTCCTTATATATATATATAAAAAAAAAGGAACCCCCCGCGGAATATCGAGCGTCATTTACAAAATTGTCGTACACGTTATTTAACCGAACAATACCGGCGCCTCATTACGCCCCCCCGCTATCAGGGCACTCCCGATCCTCTCCGCGCGAGAACAAAAGGAGGGGGGGGGGGGGCAGGCGCGACGGAGGGAACGCGAAAAGAGAAAAATGAGAAAGAATGGAAGGAAACAAGAGCCTGGCAGGGAAATAAAAAGCGAACGGCCGAGAGGAAGACATTGACCGACATGCGTGCTTCTACGGGGGAGAGGCGAGGCTCGGGGGGAGGGAGGGGGGCGAAGCCAATAAAACGCCTAACAACGGGAGGCGAATCGAGAGCGAGCCGATAAGCGATTGCTCTCGTTTTTTCGAGGGCCACAGCCGCCACCGGGGCCACTCGAATTCGTAATGTCTTAGCCTAATTTGTAGCTTATTGCCTCTCATTTTCACTAACCCGAAGGTCTCTTCTTTATTCGCTTTATTGGCGGGATAAGCTGCAGAGATACCGCAGATACCCCCAAACTTGTCTTTTGCCCTTTCGAATAATCGAATGTGCTTGTTACTTTGGTATGATGTATAAAAAAATATTTACACGCAAAATGGCGAAAAAAGCTTTCGTTGTAACTTTAGCAATTTAACAATAAAAACGAAATTCGATCGAATAACAATCAACGTCGTATCAAACTGTGGAAATAATCTTTGTATACTTATGTATATTTATGAAATTCTATATATCATATTTATTGCAGATTGTAATTAATTTTATTGTTTTAATTAAAAATTTACGTACCTTAATTAAAACGTTAGCGAAACCTTTTCAGTCGAGCCTTAGCCAATTTTGCAATTGAAACCGGTGCTCTAATTTGTTTAACTAAAAAAAAACGTATGTACGTATTATATTAATTTGGTTTTCCAAAATACAAACTTCAAATTATTTATTAATTTTAATAAAAAATGTTTAATTATTCACAACGTTATAAAATTAACGTATGGTATATTTTGAAGAATGCAACGACTAAATGAATAATTAAGATTCGCTGAATAATTTCGCTTCCTATAAAAAAAAATCATTAAAAACATGCATAACCACGACAAAAAGTAATTTCTCCCGCGCGGTAAACAAAAACTGCGTCCTTCCCCAAATCCCCCCGCGAACCTTTATCGGCACTCGCTCAAACCTCGTCACGCCGCGATTTCCTTTTAGCGCGTCGGCTCCCCCCGTCCGCGGAAAAAACATACACAGGCGCCTGGCAAATTTTATAAGCGCCGTCGCGCGTCGGAATACACGTCAATCACGCGCACTTACGAGCTCGCGGAAACTGATGCATCGGGGCTCGATTGACAAGTGCGTTATCACGCGCGCACTGCCGGGAAGCGGAAAAATCGCGCGCGATTATCAATCCTTTTCGGGACTTGGGGCATATTTAGGCGGATACGCGCGTTTCTTTTCTTGCGAGCCTGCGACCCGAAAGGGTTGAAAAGGTCGCTGGAACGGGCAGTGATGTTTTTGGCAAGGTCTCGTTTACTGGTGATTGGAAGTGGGCGAGGAACTGCGACCCAGAAATTGCGGGGGCCTGATTTTTTAGAAACACGACCGGTGCTTTTTGGGAGACTGAGAATAGAGACTGAAACGTACATTTTTTGAAAAGTCATTTATACTTATGTTTTTACATTAAATTTTCGTGAAAGTTACAAGATTCGTATAACGCAATCTATAAAAAAAGTGATTTCTGCTAAATTCAATGACTTGTCAACAATTTATAGATTGTGAAAGGCATTAATTTACATCAAAAATACTTTGCTTATAGAATTTTGCAACTTTCGCGATGATAATCATCAGTGATTGCTGTACGACGATGAAGTATTTGTATCCTATTGAAGGCTAGTTTACTTACGAAATCAATAACTCCATCTAGTGGGAAAAACAAATACTCAAAAACTTGTAATAAATACTTCAAAACGAGTGCGTTGGAAAAGGTAACACCAACTTTACATAAAAAGGTAAAGGTTAAAAAAATAATTTTTAACCAAAATGAAATTGCTCTATAAAAAAAAGATTTATTATAAAAAATAGGACGTTTTAAAGTTATAAATTATGTTCACTCAAACTAATACAAAATAATATAATTTTTCTATAATTGTTCTTGACATATTGTTAATTTTATATATACCTTGACTTTATTTATTCAATATTCATACTATTTTTTCCTATAGCTTTTTCACAAATGTTTAAGAAAATTTTAACTTAAAAATTGAAAGAGTTTATAGATTAAACCACAAAAATTGCTTAAAAAATTTTGTCACTCTGTAGTCGAATCTCAAATTTAAAAATAGTCAAGTAAAGAATAAAAACCTTGTTGACAAAATACTCGTACGCTCTTGTCAGTCAAATAATTGAAACGAATTCGTTTACTTGGTTTAATACAATATAATTCTCTAATCAATTTTAGTAGGTTAATTATAAACAGTTTCAATTTATTCCGTAAAAAAGCTATTAGAAAAGTATTACATTATTATATGAACAAGTAAATGTGACAATTTTCAATACGTCTTAAACGACATTAACATAAAGTCAGTATGAAATTAACAAAATAATAAATTTCGCTATGCAATATTTTAACGTGCGCTCTTTAAATTGCTTAATCAAAAAATATATATACTTAAAGTCAATTTATATGCTTATTTAAAATTTATAAATCATTTATAAAAAAATATTTAAATTTTTTATAAAATAATCTTATAAAGTAAATCATATCAATTAAAACTAATTATAAAATTTAAAGAAATAAAATATATAATCTTAAAATCATGCCTTCGTTTAAAAATATTTGCTATGACTTATAAAAATATATGTTCTCGGTAAAAATTTCAGAAATTTACGAAACATGTATTTTTAATGTTCAAACGTTTGATCAAGCTTACAAATTTTTTCAATTCTATGCAGTAAGATAAGGGTTGAAAAAATTTGAATAAATATAATATATTTATAGATCTGCATAACATATCTATAAATATACATATCTAACTATCAACTGATCAAACTTTGTTATTATTTTATTAAACTAAATTTACGATTTGAGCAAAACAAATAATGAAATATGTTATTGCAATAAATTAAGGCAATGATTTAACGTAATAAGTAGATATTTCTGCTTTTAGACCTTTCGATGTCCTCGTCTTTAATACTCTTGACTTTCCTCGTTTTTTTGTCGATGGGATCTTCATTTTTGATGAAAATGTAATTGTCTACAATTTAAGTACAGTAAAATGTAAAACCACCATTGTAATTAAATATTATTACAAATATATCAATATTTTTTCATACGCCTACCTCTTCAGATGATTTTTCATTCATCTTTGTGAAATCACCATAAGCTTCGGCTGAAATGCTGCAGTTGAGTAATTTTACTTTCTGCAACTCATTATTATCTACAAAGTCGACCGTGATTTTAGGTTGAGAATCTATTTGGAAAATAATAGTTGGTTAATATTGTTAGATATTTTAAACATGCATGTAAAATTATTTTATAACATAATATTTACCGTAATCTTCCTTCTTAAACAACCGATAATATTGTTTACCTAAAACACATTTTTATTTGTAACTCGCTATTCACAATTCATAAAGTTATTACTGATACTTACTTATCGTAGGATCATTGCAACTTTCAATTCCTGGTATTCCTTCAAATGAGCCTGAGCGTACAGCTTTATAGCATTTCAACATCCATTCTTTCCCAAACGCAGATGACCAACTTCGACTATAATGTTCTGCAAGTTTCTCTGAATAACAGTTTAAATGCTGAAGAGCTATTGTAATTAACATTGGAGGGAATACATTTAAATTTCCATTTAACAAATAATAAGCACTGATGGCCAATCTTTGAAGGAACATCAAAGAAGCATCTCCCTTTTTTATAATTTCTTCGATAGCGAAAAATAATTTAAAAGATTCTTCACAAATGGATAGAATGCTAGGTGGAAATATTTTTAATATGCCTTCTTCCTTGTTTTTCATTCCTAAAATTTTGTAGAAAAATATTATACTACTTATATTTTCGATAAAATATGCTTTTAAAAGTTTATTACTTAACTGTGAAGATTTTTGACGTCCCGAACAAATTCACCCGCATATTTAACGCGCAAAATGTATAAAAACCACTCAGCACTATCTTTATCAGTAGGTTTGGAATTCAAAACACTTGTAGAAAATTCACGAGCTTGATTATTATTAAACTCGAATACTTGAAAGTTGCGGACGGTAAATTCCTTTTTCGAAATTGTTTGCCAATTTTTCTGAAACCAAAGCACAGCAGCTCTCCATTTTTCCACATTTCTATCTATTCTAAAACGTATTTTATTCCGGTGGTTCACCATTTTAACTAGATATTATATACTATATTTTCAGTTTCATGTAAGACGTCAATCGTACCTTACAATGATTACAATGATTACATACCTAAATGAAGAATGAGCTTGTAAAATCACGTATACTATCAGTGTTGACAAACTTCCCACCTCGTCATTAATGTTTGATTTAGCTACACAAATTTAATAAGTGTTGATTTACATTGTAAGGTTTGAAATGAATAGGAGTATTAATAGATTTAGTAAGTGTTTATACTCGGTCAGTGTACTGAAATCCTTCTCAATATGCAAGAAAAGAAGGTCCAGACGATCGAGTTCACGCATTGCCGTACTTTCGCAAAGTAAACCCCACAAGCGTAAAAAGCGAAATCGAAAAGCAGAATAGCCAAAAAAGCTTCGCACAAAATGACTTACGTCCTTTAGTAAGCGCATCAAATTATGCGCCCGACGCGCACCTAAATCGACTTGCTCTCACGGCGGCGGACGCCAAAAGAAGGGTTAAAAGGAAGGGCGAAATTCCAGCCGTGCGTGTATGCATAATGTATACACCGAGGCGCAAGGGGAAGAGAGAGAGAGAGAGGGAGGCAGTCCGTTTAATTAGCGGACAAATTAAATGCCAGAGTAGTAGAAGAGACGCATCCGGCCGCCCGCGCAATTAGGGGTATTATAAATTAATTATACCGCGGCCTCGGCGAGGCGCCGCCGCCAGTTTTGCGGGATTCAATCTCGGAATGGGCGCGGGCCAAAATGGATGCCAAACAACTTAGCCGCTTTAGAGCTCTCCTTCTATATCTCTCTCTCTCTCTTTCTCCGTGTGTCTATTTGTCTCGCTGGCTTTTGCGGGCGATGCGAGCGCGCGAGAGAAAAGAAAAGTTGCGTGGCGAAATTCGTTAGGGGACGCCGACGCTGAGCCTTGTAATGAAATCACGAGGCGACTGGAATGTATAATGTAATAAAGCTGCAGGCGCGACGAGTCGTCTTCCTGGAAGAGCTTTTTGGATTGAAGCTGATGCGCTCTCAGGGAGAGAGGTTCTATGCATGGTTTTTTAAATAGATGGAATTAAATGACCCATTTCTCTGAAGCATTTTTTTTCTTTGGCTAAATGCGGATTAAAATTATTGAAAATTTAGAATAATAAATTATTTACTTTCCGGTGAAAAGTAACGTAAGTTATTTCATATTTAAAGTATCTTCTTTTTGAATTGAAAAAATCTATCAAGTACGATTATACGCGTTCTTACTATATATTTGTGAGAGGAGCAGAATGATGCTCGGAACGTTTTTTAGATTTTACTAAAAATTTATGATTCAGCCGTCAAAATATCATAATTGAAATCGCGAAAAAGTGTTCTAATTTTCAACTTGAACAAAAGTCTACATTAAGAAATTGGCCTGCACGCACAAAAGTTAGCAAAAAGACCTGAAAATAGAACAAACCCAACGTGAAAAAGTTTCGGAATATTGAAAAATTCGAAACACAAATCCCGCTTATAAGCGGAGGATTGAAGCTGCACATCGTCCAGAAATCTAGGGTAGGAGGGTGCAGATAGACGGCGAATAAGCGAAACAACCGACTGACAGCACCTGTTGATAGCTTTGTACTCCACCTCTCTCTCTCCCTCTCTCTCTCTCTCTCTCTCTCTCGCCTATACGCGCGTTTCGCCAGATATGGGAGATGCAAAGTCGCTCAGTTGCATGCACATATATACACGCACTTTACTGTGCATTTTCATTATGTTCGCTTTCACCAAACGAGAAAGAATCTAAAGAGCTGCTTGAATAAAACGAAGATGTTAAATATGCGCGACTCGTTGGCATAGGGTACTTTTAAATATTGGGAGATAAATATGAATATTGTACTGACGATAAACAGCTGCCTTCGTACTCGACAAAATTTTCTGAGGTAAAATTTATTCAGAATATTATTAATTTTTACAAATCATCGTAAAACGTAGGTTTCTACTGTTTGTTAGACGGTTTATTCCGAGTGCAAGTAAATATATTGCATGAAGAACGAGTTAATAATTTAGTTTTATAAAATATAAAAACAGAAGCGAGTATATAAGCCTCTAAAAATTGAAGGAAGCATCTATATATTCTGTACATCATAATTTGTAAACAAAGTTATTGACACAGTTCTTGATACAGAAAGTTATTGATAAATTGAAAGAATAAATAATTCAAACCTGAAACTACGTAATTAATGGTATTATTTATAATGAAGCTGTATTGACATAAAAATTAAAGATTCCCTTCAATTTATAATTGCTAGTTTATATTTAATCTAATTAAAAGTTCGTCCATTGCATCGCTTAAATTCAATGAATTTTAATAGAATTAAATGCTTGATTATAATAAAATGCAGTTCAATTTGTAAAGTTTTCTAGTTTGATAAAGTATTCATTATGACTATTTGGAAAATTAACAAACAATGCGAACACTTGGAACTGTGTATATTTATTCTCCATTCTAAATAGCATCAATAAATTAATTTCAATAATTGATTCAAAGAGCACAAGCATTGTATTCGTCGAATTAAATCCAGGTCGAGCACTTCTTATTTCTTGGGAAATTACACGAAAAATATTTTCATAAACGCAAATCGATTATTTATATCAATTGCTAATATTTTAATAGCAAATGTATATTTTCTGCAAATTTAGTTCCGATATCAAAGGGGGCAACAAGCTTGTGACCTAAACTTTGACCTTGACCTTCATTTTGGAGGTTATTTGAAGGGTAACTTCATTAATAACCTAAAATGGATTGTTTAATTTAATCCTAAAATAATGAAATACTTGTAAATTTATCTCAATCTATTGGCAATCTAAAAACTACAAATAATATAGAACGATCAAATTATATAATTCAGTTCACATTGTAATAAAATTTTTCATTCAGAGGCGAATTTTCTTATCCTCGTAAAAAATTGACGCGATCCACCGCGAGAAGATATTGCCAATCCTCCGTCATATCAGACCTAAGCCTTGAAAGGCACTAATGGAATTTAAAATCAAGCCCAAGCCCCCAAAACAGTCGCGGCACCCTATTCGTATCTCTGATTGCAACAGCGCGCCTTGCAGCTCAAAATTTAACAGTCGTTCGCGGCTTGTAAATTGCGACACTGCCGCGCAACGAGTAAGTATAATAGCTGCGCACGCCGGTCGCTCATCCACAGAAGGCCGCGAATCCTGATGCTCCGCGATGCATCACACTCGGAACAAGTATTAGAGATGCGCAGAGGGAGTCCCGAAAGCCGAAGCTCGCCTTCATTATTAACCCGGGATCGATTAGAATCGGTCCAATGCTTAGCTTTGAGCAGGAAAATTGATAATGTACGGTTTATCGGCGATGCGAAGGAATAGATGGGGGGTTGCGTCAAAAGGGTAAATCACAAAATGCTCGAAAATTCAAGGAACTATTTTCTTCGCTAAAAAGTTGAAATATGGATTCGTAAAATTCGCGATTCAAAAGCCATTTCTAAGAGAATAAAGAATTCAGCGAATTATAACTTCTTTCCGAATCTTAATTCTCACTTTGTAAAAAGTTATCGGCCTCCCCGCCCCCTTTTTCTTAGAAGCACGTATTAAAGCCCTCTTTATTATTCAAGCCCAGCATATTTTTCCAAACCCCGCAGATCAAAACTTCTCTAAAACCTTCTTTCCCGGGACCTCAGATTTTTCAAAACTCCATCCTCCTTGATAATATCCCCTTTACAACACCTTCAACCTGAAATCCCTCCTAGCTTTCGCACTTAACATCCGTCGACTCCAAGTATACGCGAGGGCAATAAAGAGCCAAGCCCCCGTAAAAAGAACGACTGTTCCTCATTAAAAAAAAAAAAGGCTATCGCGGAAAAGCAACAGGTCACGACATAAACCATCGGCCGCCTTGATCCGCGATTATCCGTACGCGCGTGCATTTCCCGGGAGAGGTGGCTAATATTCGGCAAATAGCACGCGGCGCTGTGTGGAAGCGCAAGCCTCCGGGGATGACCGCGAGCGAGAGCGTCTAATATGCATTTTAATAAGATTGACAGCGAGGGCCGGAGGAATGGATGAAGCCTGGCCTGGGCTTCTGGTGTGCGAGCTCGCGAGCAGCCCGGTAACGTATTCCGCCCGAACGCCCTGTAATTTCCACGCTCGTAAAGCGAGCCCCCTGCCGAGTGCACCGCTAGAAGTGCACTTAATAGATTATAATTTCAGCGATGCGCGAGGATTTTCGGGGGGCTGGAATTGCCCATATTTCGTATGATCGTTGATGATTGGATTGTTATTAATGCAGTTTTATGTAGTTTAATCAAGGTTATGTATTTTGGGAAATGGCGATTTCAAAATGTAAAAAAATTTTGAAATATTTAAACGTGATTTCATTTTCATTTTACTCGTTTTTCTGTCAGATAATATGTTAGGCATAAGAAAACACCCATCGAACGACTGCCTATTTAAACACTTAAAATTTTGTTTTTATTCTATCATCATGATAGAAAGCTGAAAGACATTGTGCAGTATTCGAAAACAGTTTCTTTTTTTCTTAGTATTTAAGTAACCGTTTTTATTTATTTTTTAATATTCTGGCCATTTTAGAAAACGCGCGCAATGCTTGAATTTCTACTTTATAAATAAATCAATCATTATAGAGAATCAGAGCAAAAAGTAATTTCATTACCCGCCATTTTCATTATTTTTTATATTTCGCTATTTTTCCTTTGAACGATACACATAACCCTAAAAAGTTATACCAAAAACATAATACGATTTTGCATCTCATCAAATCAACAAAAAACTCGTATCTTTTTCTATATCCATATCGAATTACAAATAATCTAACCGTCTTTTTTACCTGATTCGACAGTTACAGTTTTTTCTTCACAAATCCGAATTCCAACCTTTTCTACGTGCAAATGTTTCTGAACAGATCCTGGCATCCAAATAAAAGCGTTCTGAGCTTCAAACAAACTGCACATATCGAGATCGGACACGGATGAAGATAACGGTCGACTGCACTCTGTTGCTATTTGCTTCCGGCTGGCTTGAATTTGCGACCGCTTTCCTATGGCGGCCGGCTTGTTATCGCTTGGCAAATTAGCACGAAGAGTTCTTGCATAAGCGGATTGAGAACTCGAAATTCACAGCCGACCTGAGTCATTGTTGAGCAAAACTGCATACGTGCATTCGATGTAAGGGCTAAATCGAACGTCGGGTAAAGGGAATAGAGAAATTCTGCGGATCGAAGCTAATGCAACGGTTTGGAACACAATTTGAAAATTAGTCGTTTGGAATAAAATTATTTAATAATGAATTTCATACATTTATTTAATATTTGCTTTACTTATATTCAATTAATTAATGTTGTAAAAAAAAATTGTATATACCATTGTATTAATAAAGGTGCAGTGCAGAAAATCTTATTAATGTCTTATTGCAATTTTTTTCATTTCGTTAGATTTTACAGAAAGAATCTTAATTAAAGAAAAGGATTGATTCGCATTTTCTTTTAAGTGAAGTGGAACAATCTAATCCTTTTCATTAAATCTTAGCTTTGAAGTGTTCTATAATTTATTGGACGTAATATTAAGATGACATATAATTACTACATATTTAAAAACAGAATACATAAACAAACCCTCTATTTTCGTGATATTTCATTGTAATCAATTATGTTAAAAAAATTACCTATTAAATGTATTACCAGTTAAATGTAATAATAAAAATAATAATATTAATCAGTCTGTGCACTATATCATATAAAAGAAATAATAAAAATCTTAAAATCAATTTTTTAATAAAATTCTTTATTTTTACCTTTCACAGGTTTTATCCTAAATAATAATTAACATAATGTATCGCGAAATAATGATGATGGTAATAGTAAAAGTATAAGACAAACTATAGAAAAACATCGACTCCTTTACTGTAACGTAACATTAACCAAAACTATAACTTTTTTTTTATAAATTCGTAGATCATCTACAATAGTCCTATCAAAAAAAAAAAAAAAAAAAACGAAAAGTCGAAAGCTTCTTAAGGACAAAAAATTATTTTATAAAAAATATAAAAGGAAACCTTTTTTCAAAAAACCTAAAGCGCCAATCAATTAAATGAAAAATATCACACAAATATTATTGTGCAACATACATTAAATAGTTTATTTCTAAATTATTTGTTTTCTCTCAATACTGTGGTAAAGAATAAAAAAAAATTTGTTTTTTCATAAATGATGCATGATGTTAAAATTAATGAATCAAATTATTATTAAAAAAATATTTAAGTTTAAGAGCAAACAAATAGCAACTGCACATTTTACTAAATCGCTATTTGATCAAAATTAAGCAATCGGAAAATTGTTTTATTGATTGTTTACTTTTGAAAAAATATTATCAAAAATATTTTTATGGTTAATTAACATAAAACTATATAATCTTACAAGGTATTATACAATGTGTAAGTTGCTCCTTCGATAAACATAAAAATGTACTAAAAACTGAAAATAAATTTAAATTATAAAGTTGAATTAAATAAGTAGAGAAAGCAAAATTTCGAGAAATGATTTTATTTATGAAATGCGACAAAGTAACATTATTCATTCTTTATCATCGTTCGCAATAACACAATTTTCCGGACGCATCTAATTAAAGAAAAAAATGACAAGTGGGTATGATTGAAAAATGTTAATGTCGTATCGTTACACTTAACACGTTAGTACAAGGACTACGAATCTACATACAAGAGGGCGGGCATGGCCACTGGTTTTTCTTCTTCTTCTTAATAACTTTTTCTCTCATCTTTTCGTGAAAGGCGAAATGACAAAATCGACGAGACGCCAACTCGTGCAACGACATCATTTTCATCGCTCTCCAGAATCCATAGTAATGATAATTGTCGTTGACATCAATCGGACTCTTGTATTTTTCTTTTACTCATTGTTTAATTTCGATGCTCCTTTACGCAAAAAGAAGACAGTCTTAAACGGGTGGCATCGCGTGAAGCTGCCTTTTCACTTGTTCATTTTATACACAAAACTATCCTTATTTTTACATCATTTTGACACGTTCCTCAGCGTGAAGCCGCCCGATTTCTTTCATTGTTTTTATCTTAAATATCATGAATACCTTACAGCCCATTCGTGTATAGTTATCATACAATTCCCAAGGAGTATGATAAAACGGAAAATAAAAATACGATCGGTGCATACATTCACTCTTTTGTCTTTCTCGCCCTTTTTGCGCGCTTACAAACGAAGAAAATTTACAATCACATCGATATTTTGCTCGTGCTTAACTTCAGTTTAGTAAATCCGACACTTATACCTGTGCACATTCTTGTATACTTTTTGTCAAAGTAGAGATTAAAAACATAATGTATACACACTAGGCAGCAGGGCTTCAGAGAGAAGGAAGAAGAGAAACGTTGTACCTGCCTTTTTCAATCCTGCCTACTTTTTGAAATATACACTTTTTGCTTCTCTACTATTGTAGAAACTTTCAATGACAGGAATAATTAAACAAAATAACTGACGATTCCCGTAAAAAAGTGCAATGTCATTTATACGTAAATTGTTCGACATTGAAAATTTCCTTCTTGAAATGAGTACATAAATTGTTTTTCTCTAGAGCATCATATATTTGTAGGCTTTTCTTTTTCTGTAGCTCATACGAACATTATCCAAAATGAAAGGACAAAAATAGTAAAAAAAATCAACGACCACTTAGCACCTGCTCGAAGATACAAAAAGCCGATTAACGCTGCATCATATACAATATATATGTGTAAGTGTATGGTCAGTAATTGTGCAGCTATTCTATAAACATCACGATATACAAATCGTATTGCACTCTCTCCATCCATGAATCGCTTCAGCATTCTCTCTTCTTCATTACTTATACGCTCGCTTTTTTTATCTCGTCTAAAACGCATTAGCATTATGTTGCGAGATTCCATTTTTATTTCCTTCCCATCCATCAACGGCTTAAAAAAAGAAGAAAAGGAAGAGTTACTCTCCGTTAATCTTATTTTCCCTATCGTCTGGCTTATTTTGTTTTCAGTCTTCGCGTCGTTACAATCACGCGTGCGCATATAACGCGCGCTTACAAAGAATCGAAGAAAACGCAAAAAAATTTCTAATTACTGACTGATGATTCTTCATCTGGGATTTACATCATTAACCTTATCTCTATCTCTTTTTGTTTTATTTTTGGAGGGGGACGGCTGACAAGAGTGGCGATGATTTTTGGCAGAAATATTTACGCTAGAATTTTGAGAGTGTTTTCGGTGTCACCACGCTATGCGAAACTGAAACTGTCCTTATAACATATTGAATCTGCAGGCGCGAGAAGCTTCGTTTTCTTGTTTTCTTTTGTTTGTTTGTTTGTTTTTTTTTTTTTGTTGTTTTTTTTATTTGGCAATTTGAGAATCGTAAATTGTAAACGCAAGTCGTTTAGTATCGATCGTTTTTTTATTTCACAAATATTGTGTTGATAATAAAATTTCAGGTGATTATATACTGCTTGAAAAACATCATAGCGAAAAATAATCGTTAGAAAAATCTTAAATTTAGCTTAATAATAAAGATGTTTAAAATCGGTATTATAAAACTTAATTCAGTGTTTTAAATTGTATATTCATACAATTTCAATCGAAAACGTATTACGTACCTATGCTTGATACACGTGAGATCAATAATTCTTAATAGCTTAAGGTAGTTCTTTACAAGCTAAAGTAGTGACATTTAGAATATTACTGGACAGTTCAAATTCGTTTATTCATTTTTTGCACTACATGCATATCTAACACTTCACCTGTGTAAAGTTGAACTTTTCGCAGATATCGTTTTACTCGGATAACAGCGCTAAAATAACTTCGAACCATAACTTTTGTATTCAACTAATTTTTTTTAATTAAGTGTTCTAAGAGGCCGGGAATACACTGTTTATTAGCTAAACTTTTATACATTCGTGGAAGAACTACCTTAAATGTATCAAGTCGTATTCTCAATTTTTAAATAGTCATCAAGAATTGTTTCTTTTTTTTTTTTTTTTTGCTTTTTTTTATTAGAACTAAAGATTTAGTCATCCATATAGACACCTGAATTTTCTTAACAAAACAAAATACAATTGCATTTATATTTAATAAAAAAAAAACAAATGATTAAAATTCATGACTTTTGTTTTCAAAGTTATTTTCATAACGCATTTACTGCAAGATATAAAATACGTAACCACATTTACAAGATAGAATATGTATCAAAGTTAAACTTACGTCTATGCATATCGCTTATTTCAATATGAATAAACAGCGACGCTAAATTTTGCCAGTGTTTCTATCGCGCAGACAGATATTGTTTTTAATTTTATTTCTTACTTAACTTTATCTTTAAAAAAATGTTATGTACTAATTACCAGTTTGAGTTTTATTAAAACAATTAAGAGATCTCTATTTTTGCAAAAAGCCTTTACAACATTTTCACTTAGTGCACTGATTTAGAGACCGAATATTTTGTTTTTTTATTTATTTTTTTGTAATAGTCAAAGTAATCGATTCACTATTAACCTGCGTGCTCGGAAATAATGTATGCATGGGCTTCCTTCTCTCATATTTTGTTCTTTTGTACAATACTTATAATTTAGAATATACATTTGTTTAGCAAAACAGCCTGTGTCCACCCTTGTCTTGCCTACCGTGAAACTTAGATTCTTTTCTTTCGTCACTTTTAGTATTTTCAGAAACTTTTTCGCTAAAAATGTACAATGTACTGGCAAACCTTTCGTACAAAAAATAATGCTCAATATATTGAGTGATAGTTTTCTAACTGACAGTTTACGTGATTCGATATGCTTTGCCACTTTAAGGTTTTCCTTTTTGAAAAATGTACAATACATGCGAGTAAGAATGATCCAATTTTTTATTTTTTACATTTACACTAAGATTAGAAATAATATAAAAGTGGAAATTTCACAAGAAATAATTAAGTTGAGCAATTGGATTATTTTTCCTTAAAAAAGAATCTGTATGGATATTTAGCAAATTATGCAAGTTTAAATAGTTTATCTGTAATAAGAAATAATTTTAACATTTAGAAGTTTTCACAGTATAAAACTTTTTATTTACCGAAGTCATTTAAAATATGCAAAAAAATGTAGAAAACCTTTTTTTCGTATGCCGACGTTCGAGTATACAATATTTTTTATTTTCACCGTTCTCTACGTAAATGATGCATAATGGCTCTATTCACGTCTACTAATTCTTGCTATATTGACTACTATCTATATTGACATCAGAATTGTATCTTGTATTTTAATGAGATTTTCACAATAATTCGCCAATATTAACTACAATGATGAAAGTAAAAATAAACTGATGCATAAAAAAGGAAAAAAAGTAACTATATATTTATGAGCTTGTAATTTTTTTGATAGACTCTAATTTAAGCTTTTATATTGCACTAAACTGTACATTTTACGTTAATAACTTTTAAAATATCTAAATTTAATTTTGCTAAAAATTACCAGATTATTTAAGGAGGTTTGATGGAACATTCAATGCGAGAAAGAGAAATAGCTTTCTAAAAATAGCTTTCTTATTATCATTAAAAAGAAGTCTACAAGAGTAGATAAAGAAGTCTACAAGAGTATTGTTTTATACAGATTTTGCGAAAAGCTAACGGCCGTACTGTTCAAGAGTTGTTATAAAAAATTAAAAACAATTTTCAATTTTAATATAATGCACGTTCATATTTTTATTTTATTTGTATAATCTTTTATGATTCTACTCAGGATACTATTTAACAAATAAACAATTAAATTTTAAAAAACGATTCCTAAGACTTTACTAATACCTGCAAGGGGGATGGCGACGTTAAATAACTAAATTATAAAAAAATATTGAAAAGTTCATGTAGCTTTCTTGTACTCGTAGGTATAATATATAATTCTTTGCAAACCACTGAACCTCCTTAAATACATTTACAAGTAATTTGTATTAGAATAATTCTAATTATAATCCATAATTTTAATAAAAATTTTTATAAAAGACTATAAAAGTTCTAAAATGTCACTATAAATAAAAAACTAAAACCTTGTAGCTTTTAAAAAATTTTAATTTTGGAAACAAGTTATTCATTTGTCATCTACTTTAAAATAGTGCAAAATTTTATTTTACAGTGTACTTATATGTTTACTGAATTCAATTATACCGTCGATTGAAAAAATATTCATTCCGTTTTTATCATAAACGCTAAATATCGTTAGCTATACTTACAAGCAAATTTAATGACCTATGCAATTTTCTAAAATCCAAAATTAAAGTTGCTCAATGAAAAATATAATAATAATACAATTTCACTGAAAATGAAATCATGTAATTACATATAATTGTGCAAAAATTAAAAAAGGCACCAGGAATTTAACTTATGTGTGTATCCGATCAAATACAACTATTTCCATTTATATCAAAAGTTATATATTTATATATATTATGTATATGTTTTGCAGGAGCTATACATACAAAGAATCATGCGATCACTTATATAATATTGTCATACATACAAATAAATGAATCGTACTTCTAAAACGTGAAAATAAGAGCCATAATGCAACAAAATGTAAGTCGATGGTATCTTATCAGACTTACTTGTTTATCTACCGATTACAAAAATTTACTAACCAAGTCGTTAGATTTATAGTACCATTACATGAAGTAACAGTGCTTACGTTCGCAAAATTTAAAAATAATAAAAAAAAATAAAAAGATTTAGTAATAATAGTAGAGTCTACATTTTCGTGAAAAAGGAAGCACAACTGCATACATGAGTTTATATCGTTTTTTTTTTTTATAACTTTCATGTATCTTCGATTATGCAATAAAATCAAAACTTGCACAAATACTAACTTTATTCTAAAACGAATCATAACGGGCACATCTGACTGTAACTAAGAAGAACAAGCGATCAAGTTCTCACGAACATAAAACTGCTCCCGTCTAACGAAAATCGCTAAATTGAATGCTATAGTTAACTGCGCCAATATATATTTCGAGAATTCTAAAATAAACATGAAAATCAAACACATCACTTAACTTTGCGCGACAACCCTTTTTCGATTAAGGAATTATACATACGATTAATTCAGTATCTTAAGTTTTAAGTTACCTAGTTAATGTTGTGTGTGTATCAAATCATTTATTAACTATTATTTTTTCGGTTTATCACCGAATAAAAGTCTCAAATGTAAGCACGCGTCAGTATTGTCGCTCTCTCGCACTATATATTATTAGCCATCCTCCTTTGGTGGAGTAAACCAACCTGAAAATGAATGATACACTTAGATAATCAAGCAGTTGAATTTTATTGCGAGATATAGTAAAAAAAATTTTCGAACCATTTTTCTCGTGTATTTGAACGAGCGATTTAAAGGACTGTTGCGCTCGTGCAAGACTATATTGTCCCTGTCCGCTGCAGACTTTGCCGCCACCGCCAGTCGATTGGAATTGAATGCGCGCTTTTCCTTTGACCAACGTTGCCGATATCTGCATTATTACCGCTTCCACGGTATACGCTGAGCTCCAGCCCTGCTTTGTCAATAGTTCCATGCATATGGCTCCGCCTATTAGTACGTAACCACCGGCAATCATAGGATAAACAACTCTCACAAACGGTGGTTCGAACGGGTAAGACTCCTGTAGAAAGAATAATATTAGTTTCTTTTCAACGCCGAGTAAATATTAAAGCATTAAACGATATATTGTCAAGTACTAGCATCATTGTTACGAGAAGGAAAATTCCTTCCTTTTATTATTCGGTAAATAAGTTGTGAATTGTAATTTAAAGAACGAATGTATTAGTACTATTTTTAAATCTGTATGACGAAGTTTATTTTAAACGAATAACGTGATATTAAAGTATTTTATTTTGTCATCTGTTTAAATATCAAAGCGAGACCGCATCGTTGTTTTGGGTTCGTCTAACAGAATAAGTCATTTTTAACAAAGAAGTGGAAAGGAAAAGATGGTTGTGTCTATGAAATAAAATGTAATTAATGAAAATTGCCAGAAGTTTATAGAGTTATGATGATTTTTCTAAAATAGGCAGAACTATGGAGGATCGCGGACTAAGTACGTAAAAGACAAGAAAATTGGTTAGAGTAATTAAAGGTCTAAAGCGAAACAGCTTTCTCATGAGTTAAACAAATGTTAAGTAAAAGGTAATAAAGATACTGATGTTTTTGTAGATATGTTCATCATAAAAATGTTTGACATAAAGTATTTGCACTTGTAATTGATTGTATACGCAGTAATTGTGCAAAATATAGCAGTTCTAAATGTGTTGTATAAACTTACTAAATGTTAAAGTGTGCACTAATAAAAAATGTATCAATCTTATGAACAATTATAAACAAAAATTGAGAAAACTGAGAAAGAGAACTAAGATTTATACATAGATTCTAAAAAATGTTTAGTATTGCATGAGTAGCTATTTTTAAAATGTTTTTAACCCTCCTACTCATTTTATGTACGTAGTATATATGGGAAATACGTGTTTCAAGATGAGATAATTCGTCGTTGTGCGCCAGAAGGTTAAATAATGTCTGTATAAAAATTATGTATCTCAAATTTGTATGTATTCCAACAGAACAATCATTTTATATTATTAAACCTTAATTATTCAAAGCAACAATGAAATAAAAATAGTATTGTGTGATAATGAATTATCAACTGCAATGCTACCATTGAAATAACAATATTTTATAACGACACTAATTAATGTTTTCAAGAACGTATAATAAATGTGCAAGAGTAAATTACTTGTAAAAAAAATGGTAGTAACAATTACTGAAGGGAACAATGGTTATAGAGATGTTTTAATTGCTCAGCTAGGTTTGTAATGATCTTGCAAAAATTATGTTCTACTAACAAAAAAAAATCATAAAAACCTTAAAAAGCATATTTAATAGTATGCTGTCTTTTCCCTCCTTTTCTTTCAGAAGCATCAAATCGTTGTGTAGAGGTGAATCAGGATCTACGCATTTCAATCTAATATTCCACTCGTACAAACTATCATTAACCAGTTCTATGCTGTACATTCCTGGAAATAAAATAGCAGATATTAATTTTTAATTATTTAAAATAAAAGTTATGAAAATAAGTTTTAATTCCTTTTTTAACTATACCTTTTTTGAAACTGTCGCTACGATAAATGTCACGAAGTTCCTTCATTAATCTATCTGTAGCTTGTACACTTCCAGAAACTGAACCTTTTAAATAGTCCTGCCTCTGATTTTGTCTCAGCCTTTCTAGTGTTGCAAGGTGTTCTAATGCCATCTCGTCTCCCTGCAATTTAATGGAGTCAATCTAATCAAAAGAATTAATTTTAATTATATGCATCTATAAGAAAAATAAAATTTTATTTTATTTTATTTAAAAATGTATTAATATTATTTACATTTATTATAAAAGCTATAATTTTCAAAAATTATGTAAACACTACATGAGTATACAAGAAAAACATTCATAAACATTAAAAAAAAATATACCTTATTCTTGGTATTACTTTCACCCTCATCCATCTCAAGGTGAAGATCTTCTTCTGCTTCACTTTCTTCATCATCGTCAAGGTCTTCTGTGTCTTCTGCTTCCATTCGCTGAGGTACAGGTTCCGTTGCTGTTCCTAGTCTGAGTGGATCAAAGGCAGTTCTAAGGCGTTCAACATCTGGAGGCTCAGGTAAGGAATGCAAACGACACAATTCTTTCAGAAGGATTCCTACTTGATTTATTACATGGTTGTCAAGGCCAGTTGTATTACTTAATATTTGTACAGCATTTGTAACACTTGTTTCTTCAGACTCTGCAAACCATACTGGTGGGGTTGAAGGATAAGTTTCCTATAAATATCCAAAAAATGAATTATTATTTACATGTTAAAGATAGATCTGTTATGAATTTCATGAAAGTTGATACATTCCTTTTCTTTGAAAGTTTTAGTTTGAAATTCAAACCTTCAACTTAAATTTTTACTTAAAATATTTACATTTATTTTAATCAAATTTCATCTATAAAGTTAAAATAGTATATATTAAACATCTAAGACGAAAAAGAGTTGGCCAGTCCATAATACATGTAAATACCTGGCTTTTGGTTTGGATAGCAAACACATTTTAAAGAATGACAATTTTTTCTCCCATGATGTGTAATATATTATTTTTGTAACATCAGGTTGTGAATACCACATTCTCTCATGGTGATCAGATTTTTTACCCTTAATATTATCTTCATTCTGAATTATTCAAGAGCTATCAAAAAAAGGGAACAGTTCTTATTTTATTTATTTATTTTTTATTTTTTATTTTTTAATTTTTTTTTTTGTAAATATTTAAGTACTTATATTAAACTATTAAAATAAAAGTATATAAGAAGTAAAAATAAAGGAATATTCATTTTGTTAAATAATGCAGAATGTAACCACCATTTATTTGGCATTCTATTATTTCTAATTATTAATTAATATTGCAGGTTTATTTAACACACACATTTATTTAATATTGCAGTTAATTTTAATTCATTGTTAATATAGTTATTAAGATTTACCACTACCTCTCTGAAACTGGCTAACTCCAGGCTAGCTACTCTTATTTTGTAAATAACTTTTGTAATTGGGTATCTTGCTTGTCATATTTTCAATAAATAAATAAATAATAACTTTAGTAATTTTTATTATTTAAAAAAAATACTTTGTACTTGACTTTAACTAGAAACATTTAACTATTATAATACATTGTTATGCTAAGTATACCAATCATATTTGTAAACAAACAGATTCAAAATAAACAAAATTCATGGAGCATTAGCATTTAAAACTGATCAGATACTCTAAATATGTCAGCAAGAGTGTGCAATTGCATTATTTAAAAGGAGAATATCCTTTCTTACACACCTCTTTTGTCATGTTAATCACGTAAATCTTGAGAAAAACCGTAAAAAACTTAGCATATGTTTCTACAAAAATGATCGTTTGAACCCAACTCAGAATCTCCCGAGGTCTGAGCACCCTCGCAACAAAACCCTTGGAAACTACGTCATAACGCAATCAATTAGCTGTTCCCTCCGCTGCGCGATGGCAGCCCAAAAAAAGCAGAACCTGCTGCGTCGTCCCCTCACCCCCATCGCGTCTAAGGGCCTTACCCTCTAATCTCAGCATGCATTGACCTCTGCTCTATCCCCTACCCACACAGGCAGTCAGGCAGGCGCTCTCACTGCTCCACACGGCGCGCTGCCAGAGCCCCCATCGATTTACCCCTCACGAAAATCTCCGTGTCTCTCCTCTCGGCTTTCTCTCTCTCTCTCCCTCTCTCGCTGCCATAGACGCACACGAGGTTCTTTAAACAACTCTAAAGAAAAGAAGTCGAGATCCGCGTCGGCCTTTGTCCACACGCTCACGCACGTAGGCCGAAAGGAGAGCGAGATCGTGCGAGAGAGAGAAAGAGAGGCGAATGTGGCTTATTGCACATAACGAGGAGAGCAGAAGCGAACGGCAGACAGAGACGGGAAATAATCGACGGGAAATGTCGGCGGCCCTCTTTCACCGATTTGGCCGAACAAAGGCCCAGCGTTTCTGTCTCTCTCTCCCTCCCTGCTGCTCGGCAATACTCGCATTCTCCATTTTCTTCGCGCCGCGTTTTCCCAACTCGGAAAAATCTCGCTGCCACTTACATATTGTACAAGTGCACTTACTGTAATGTTGGCGTGAATCTCGTACTTCTTGCCGTTCTTGCCGACGAACCTACAGCTGAGTTCGTCGACGCTCGCCGACATTATCTGGAAGCGCTCATGGCTTTTGGGAAAGACGGACTCGAGGGTCCTGATCTCCTGTTTGAGGGTGTTCAGGCAAGCCATTTGCTCTTGCTCTAAGGACACACTCTCTGTCTATCTCTCTCAGTCACTCCCACACCCACGCACTCGGTGTGTTTGGGCTGGGCCGGGGCGGCGCGACCGCGCGGAAAAGCCAGATTCAGCGGCGAGTTCCCTGCTCCCTTTTTCCGTGACTCTGCCAAGTCGTCGTCCGGACAGCCGTACGGCTACTAGGTATCCATTGCGCAGCAGCAGCTCGTTCCTCCTGTCCGTCGTCGTCGTCTCCGTCGTCTCCGAGAGGCTGCCGATCGAGACGCCACACTCGCGCACTGGGAAGCAGCCTGTCTGCACTCCAGGAACGGGAACTCGCGCACTTGTGACTCGGGGGGGCCACGTTTATCAGTGACTCCTGGTCGCGTGCAGCCGACTGCAGCTCTCCGTCCGTCCGTCTCTTGCTGAACGCACGAGGAAAATGGCGCCCGAGTGAGTGAGAGCTATGCGTCCTCCTCTCTCGGTCGCAGCGCGGCGCACTCGAGGCTCCGTAATCGCTTGCAGCGCGCACGCCGTCCCTTCGCAGCTATAAAGTTCCTTTGCCAGGAACAGGAACAAACTTGCAGGGAAGTATTGGCTACTGATCCGCTGCTCTGCTGCTGCTGTTGCTGTTGCTGCTGCTGCTGGCGGTCCGACAGTCTCTGGAGATTCCTGCCGTATATTTTGACGAGGGCTCGTCACCACGAGGTACAACAGTAGATGTAGGTACCATGTACCACAAGTCCACACCGCACGGGCTGAACTGAGGTCTGAGGCGTACGAGCTCAGCACAAGATGGCGTCGCAAGAGTTTTTAACGGTTTCGTGACGCTATGTTTAGATTTGCTTTTCGCAGTATTTATTACTGTTTTATCGAGTTTTTTTATTGGAAAACTTATTTTTATGCACTCTTTCGGATAGCTTTGATTTAAAGAAGTCATTTTTGAAGATAGAAAAAAATTTTTAGAGCCTCAAGATAAAAATTCAAGTCGCTTTTGTGACGGAATCCTGCAGAACGTGACGTACAATTCAAATTTGACTTTTCAGATTTTAAGCCCTTTAATTTTAAATGTTACCGGGAATATTGAAAACATCAACTATATGTTTACACATACGAATATTAGTGTCTGGAGACATTCAAGAGTACTAGAAGAGTATTTGATTATTAGTCAAGAAATGCGTGCTTTTTTAATATTATTATGAATAAAAAAGTATTAATTTCGAAAACTCCGCGATTGAAATACCAGTTACATTTAAATTGTAAAATTACCCAAAATTGTTTTTTTTTTTTCGAATCAATTTTTTCAAGCCTGTTCATCTTTTTATACCGTTTTAAAACCGTGTAATATAAGTAGTTAAACAGAGGAAGTAACTAGATAAGCGTAGTCAATAAAACTATTACAAAAATGCGATAAAAAAGCCGCAAGATTTACGTAATCCTTTTTACTACATTTCTTGTTTTACTAACGTTCAATTTTTCTACAGACAGACAGACGTAGATTTTCCAGCCCTAAAGTATGATTGGGTCGCTTCAACTTCCCTTCGTTCCCACAAAGTATTTGCCCGATAAGCCTGCAAGAAGATAACGCAAACGCAGTCGCATGTGACATCACCGTTGAGAATTTTCTCTGCTCAGGTGTATACTCTCGTCCAACTCTCGTCTATCTGTCTGCCTCCCCCCTATTCTCCTCGTCAGGCGCCCCATTCTTCGCTCATCATTGTTTTTGCGCTGCGCGCGCGCACTTGCACGCATTTGCCGCGCGAGCGCGACGCGCGTGCAACTGTCGGTTTTCCTAGAAACACTTCAAAAGTATCCGATGCACTGCGATTCGTAATGAGGTACTTTTACAGTTATGAACAAGTCGGAGATGCGCTAAACGTAAGCGAGATGCTTTTAAGGTGTATTGCACATATACCTTTGAGGTAATTACGGTTCGATTTTGATTTACAGTTTTCTTATGGAAATAATTTTAAGGAACAGAATTTTCTTCTATCGGTGTTTTTGTATCGAAAAGTAAATAGTGTAACTTGGAAAGAACGCTTTTATAGATTTTAACCGTTTTAAATTTTAAAATGGGGGTACGTGTAAAAAAAATTGAAAAATACAAGATGATATCCGAAATATAAATTTTGCAATGTTTTATTAACTTACCAAACAGCTGTTTTATTTACAGTTTTAAAGGTTCATTAATTTCACTTAAAAATCTTTAATTATAATATTATAAAGAAGTGTCTGTATGGATGTGTGTGTGTATGTGCGTGTGTATACGCCTGGATCTCAGCTTCTACTGAACGGATTTGCATCTTTCACGGCTCTTTTTTTTTTATTTTTGCAATGGCGAGAAAAAAAAATGTTTTTTTGTTTAGCTTATTTGTTTCCCTTTTATCACAAATTTTCGATTTTCGAAAAATTTAATTTTACTTTTTTTTCATGATAAGATTGAGATATTTGAATCGAACAAAGACCATTTTAAAGGGCATAAAAATACCTATAATTTCAGATAAAAAATGTTACTCTAGCTATTATGGTTTTTTTGTTTTTAACAAAAACAAAAACGTGTTTTTGTTTTTTGTTAAAATGGAGATAGAAAAATAAAATAATAAATAAATAATTAATTAAATAAAGAATAGTTTGAAATTATTTTTTTAAAATCGATTGTTTTTCATGAATCTCAGAGATAATATTGGAACGATAAATTAGTTAGGAGGAAGCTAAGTGCCAATAAATTGGCAGCGGTTTTTTAAATTAAAATTGAAGAATGTTAAAAATGTTTGCACTGCACTTTTAAGTTTAGAATTACTGAACGCATTTTTTATCAATGTAAAGGCTATTAAAATAACTTTTCGATACAGAGACATATTTATGATATACTTATATCTTAAATATTATTACTTTTTTTTTTAAATTGGCAAAAACTATTTTTTATCTTCATTGTAGACTAAACTGCTGGAATGCTAAATTCTCTGTAAAAATATATTTCTCACATTTTTTCCTCGGATAATAAATATTATAAATAAGATTGCTGAGAAGTATCCACCGAAAATATCCCTCTGAATATTAAATAACTAATCTAAAATCGATTGATTTTTTTAACTTTATTTCTGTTCTAGTAATCATTATTTCTAACTATTTATATAAATAGTTAGAAAAATCCTCTTTGTTGTAAACTGTATCCGGATGAGTATGAGAATGAGTCAGCTTATATCTAAAGATTACCGAAAATTTGTCGGACCCAAAAAACTTGAGCATTTGGTTTCAATCTACAAATCAGTGAGTTAATTTTTAATGATTGTAAAATATATGTGCACTAAAATATAATAAAAATTGAAATCGATAGATTGAAATTGTATTTATGAAATTGTATACATAAAATTAACAAACTGCCAAAAATAAAAATAAGGAGACATAGTTCGGTCAAGATTACTCAAGATACATAAGTACAGAAACTTTATTTAACCTTCAGAAGACCGATCTGTCCTAAATATAGAGGTAACGTGAAAGTTCTACCGGACTCTTTAGATGGTTATATACATGATTTATAACTTAAACAATTATTGATTTTCAAGAGAAAAATGACGATCCTCCAAGGATTAAGTATAAGTGTAGATCCGTGATTTCAGTAGGCATAAGATAAACTTTGCCTAGAACATTCCTTAAAAATCTATGATTTCAATATTAAATTCCAAAATAATAATGAACTTTTGTAGATCCTTCCCATTTTTAATAACTCATTATATCTAATGAGTATTTAAAAAATTAAGCTTAGAAGACGAAATGGAATACACAAAAACTGCATTATCTTATTTTGGCATAGGTTGATTTGTACACATGAGAATCGTGCATTTAAATATTTAGACTTTAGCATTAGTAAAATTTATATATGTAACAGATTAATAAGACTTGTTCATTAAAACTTTTTTTAGACTGAACAGCAAAACTTGATGGGCTAATAAATGCATATATTCATTTATTTATCTTATACATTTTATTTAAAAATAAAATATCGAAACGATATAAGAATTTTTAATTTGAAATAAAGCAGCAGTTCACTTACCAAGATGCATCAAAATACTTATCCCTGTGTTCCTGTGGAATTTAAAAATCATCTTTTTATTTAAATTTGAAATAACTTCAATTTTAGCATTTTTTTATGCTTTTTGGAAGAAAAATTAAAGAAATTCAAAATCAATTATCATTTCTGCTTCTTTATTGTTAATTTAATAAAATAATGTTATACAAAATGTAAACAAAGCAATGTGTATAACAGGTAATTTTATAAAATTTTCAATAAAATCAATGATTCTCTTAATTTTCAAATTATTCATGAAACGTACATATTTTATAAAACTACTTTTACACAATTATTATGTACAAAACAACTTTATTTTTCAAAACTAAAATACCTATATTTTTAATTGAATACGAAAATATAAAAAAATTCTTTACTTAATATGCGTCATTTCCTTTTCGTATATTAAGAATTTGTTTACCAATTTTCTAAATTTACGCAATGAAACTAGCATATTTTTTTTAGATAAACGCGTACACTTATATCAATATTTCTAAAATGTTAAAAAAATGATCTTTATTTTACTGCTCTATCTAGCTTTTATTTATTTCAGTAATCGTTCTGTATAAAAGTTATAATTAAAGCACTAAGTGATTATAGGTTTTATCGATAATAAAGATACAGTAAAAATGTATGTCATTTATCACGATTTTATTTGAAATATCTATTATTTCTAGTTTACTTATGAGTTATATTTACAGACGACGAAGTGATAAATTATAATACACGTATTATTTTAACAATTTTCGTTTAACAAATAAATGCTCTAAACTAACGGTTTACTTAATAATTACAATTAAAATCTAAATTTTGGACTTGAGGGCCTCACAGTTCTTTTCTCTCGAGATTCAGTGATATACAAAATACCTTTAGTGATTCTACTTTATTATCGCACCTTCTTCGTCTTTATTTACTTGTTTGTGCTGGTTTAATTACAACTATAACGATATTAAGCTAAAATAGAGCCAATAACCGAAATGCCTTTATTAAGGTGGATAAGAATGACAGAGAGATAGATAGATTATAATTGGGCATTTAAATAAAAGAAAGGTATAGAAACGCAAGATTTCTTACGCGTTAGCAGGATTTATGTAATTGATGTCTATCAACAGTCTTAATTTTTTTTTACCAACCAATAATTTATTCATTCACACAAATGGAACCGTTTTACGTAGAAAGTAGTATTTTTTGCAGAATTGATTACAAAAGTTTTGTAGATCTAGTATTAGAATTATTTCCGCATTAATAAAAATGAAAATTCTCCTTTTTAAGTAAATGATTATTTTAAATAATATTAATCGCAGATCGTAGAAAAAAGCTTCTTCGTACTGCTACCCATTCGCTGGGCACAACAAATTGGAAAAAGAAGTTATTTTTCGTCACTCTACTTTTGAGTAACTCCTTTTTAGATAATCACGTAAGCTTTAACCATGGTATGACATGATGATCGTTAAAAAAGACAAGGTGTGATTGACGATGCGGAAAATCGTCCAACGAAGCCAGTCCGTTTCGTAGTAGTCTTTTTAATGGCAAATAGAATCTTTCAAGTCACATATTGACTAAATACAATTTATAAATAATAAAATATACCATTTTCACCGTAACAGGATATTTCTTTTTTACTAAGCAAGTTTTCTTTCTTTTTTGTTTTTATTACTGACAGATATAGAATTCAGGCGTGCGAGGCACGCGTGAATTTAATACCGTAGTCTATGTACACTTACTTTTTGTCTCGAAATATACATATTTAGAGTTTTTTACAATTTCCTTAGCGAACTTCAGAAACTGTCAGTCGACGTTAGTTATTATATGGATTTTTCGTAGTTTCCACTATTATTGTTTGTAACAATCCGTTTTCATCTGGTAATGGGTCAATCATAGATATAGCCTCTTTTTATTGGGCAACTTCTTTTTTAGTGGTAGTACCTAAAGTTGTGCATTATGGAAAACTTTTTTAAACGGTTTCTTCAACATAAGCGACTTTCGAGTTTCGGGCAAATTCCAATATTTTCAAAACACTTAACGGTTATTATGAATTATGGAAGACAATACCTTAAATAAATAGACTGTAATTTTTGATCGAAAAATTAATTAAATTTGAGAAAAAAGAGAAAAAAGTAGATATTTATTAATTCAAATTCATAATTAATTTTAAGTAAATGAAGATTTATTTAATCTTTACCACTTTAAATTTCACTATTTGAAGAAACCGTTTGGTTAATCTACGCATATAAATAATGCTTTGCTGCCTAAAGAGACAGTAGCATGCCTGTGGCATTTTATTCGGATACATATTTAATAACTAGGAACTTGGTGAGGTATTGGCTTTCGATATTTTAAATCAGAATCCGTTCAATTCGATCAGAAAATAACAAATACTCTTCAAGTATTTAATAAAATTTTTCGTGAATAAAATTTATTTACATTAAATTAAAGTATTCCACGTCACTAATTTATGTAGTATTACATATTGAGTTAAATAAATGAAAAATAATGTTGAATAATCAAATACTTTTCTTAACAAAAGCACTTTTATTACAAAGGTCTCACATTAAAATTAGAACTGAACCGACGCGATTTAAGCAGATCTATATGCTCAACCTCTGTATTTTTTTCTTTGAATTTTTTTATTTACATTTTTGTCATAATGAATCTTTCTTATAAGAGAAGAAAAAACTGCACATTTTCGTCTTGTTTTTTGTTTACGCACATTTTAACCACTCCAAGAAACATCCTTGGCTCGAAGGCGAACAATGTATGCATCGCACAATGTTTTCCGTCACAGAAAAAAATAATAAAACATTTGCGTTCATTGCACCACCACTTTTGCTCTTCCGTCTTCCATTGACACTCACACGAGAGGCCGAAAAAATCTTAAAGAAAAGAGAATTCACGTTTCCATACTAATTCCCTTTTTTTCTCACATACACTTGCACTTAATTTGTTCTCTTCCCTCTACAACCTCGAGCATTTTAGAAGGCGGAGTGAAAATAGTCGTAATTTGGCCAGTAAGGCTGCAGCCAGTCCTAGCTGGTACGTTGACGCTTTTTTGCCGAATGCTCTTCGGACGAGTGAGCGGGTTGTGGCATCGCCGGTAATCCTGTACTCCGCTGATTGTTCAGCATGTACTTCAGCTGTGGCATGAATTTTATAATGCTACGAACTTGAATGAGAGGAAGTTCTTCGGTCATTGATGAACACTTGCCGCTTTTCATTAACATCTCCATCTGCAAACTGTGGACAGATAAATATTTTAATTTTTTTATTATTTCTATATAAAACTAAACTACTTTTACTAAAATAAATACTGTAAAAAACAAATACTTAATCCTCTGAACTCAGATCTTATTCAAAACATACAAGCGTGTTTTAACATTGGATTTTGTGTATCAAAATAAACAACTTTATTAAATTTTCAAAAAGTTACGATCGCAGCTTAAAATACGTAAAGTAACGTTTGTAACAAAATTTAAGCAATTTAATCAAAATTCAACACTGAAGTTCTTTGTTGAAATTGAAAAAAGATCGTGAATAAACTAAAGTTCTTCAAGCTCCTCCACCAAACTTAATCCTCAAAGCATTGTAAAATAACTTCCAATCAGGTGCAAACTCATGCGTGCAGGTAAATATAACGATGAAATAACATTTACCTATTTCCTTGGTATAGTTCAACGTTTAAAACGTCGGTCAAAACCTGCCTGCAACTTTCAACGTCGCAGTTCGGAAAAAATTCAGCCACGAAATCGGGTAACGTCATCAACAGTTCCGTATAAATGTACGGCTTGAAATTGATGCATGGTACCAGCTTGCTGTCCCCAACCAAAGCCTTTTGAACCTGATAAGGCTGAACTTGACAATTTAAAGAGGGATGCGTTTCTGCTAAAGGTATAAGAGGTTTTCTACCCCTTGACTCCCTAAAAATAGATCAATGCGTCACAAAATTTTTTAAATCGTTTTTGAACGATCGCCTCGATTGAATGATGCAAATGAGAAATAAAAATATATTCTACCTTATATTTTAATAAATGTATTTATTACTAATAATACAATACTTATGATACATTTCTGAAATTTTATAGTACATAGTCAAATAAAAATAAATACAAAATCAAATGATTGAGCGAAATAAAATAAAAAAAAAACAAAAATTAAACTAATTAAGCGCATGTTGAATAAAGCTTTTTCGTTTAACTTCTTTCGAAGCTCGTAGAACTTGAATGTTCTCACCTATTGTTGTTGCTGCTACTGCTAGCGTTGCTGCCGTTCACTGGTATGAGAGGCGGTGGATATTTTGAGTGACTTGTGTGACTCGTGTGAGCTGTGTTATGACTCGTATGACTTGTGTGACTGGCGAGACTTGTATTTAACACTGGCGGTGTGTGTCTCTGGGGGTGCGACATCAACGATGCTGCCGATGTAGGTGGTGGCATTAGAGCTTGAACCTGTTCTGCACTGAGACCAAGCATCTGTGGATATGTACTCGCAGTCACAGGATTCGGTACACCTAGACTCGAAGTGGTATACGTCGTCGAAACCCTGAAAACGAAAAATAAAATATCTTACAAAGCTGTTCAACAAATTCATCGTTTACCAAATTTATTTATCTAGAAACGTAGCATGTAGAATACTGATAAAAATATTTGATTTTATACATTCAAGCATAAATCAATAAAATATGTTTAAAAGAATTGTTAATCCAATCGAATAAATGTGAAGATTAAGGGTACGGAAAAAACTGTAGATGAGTCTCCAAAAAAAAAGAGACTAAAAAAAGTACCTTAGAGTTTAGCGTAAAAAATGTATTCTGAAGTTGTATATCATGCAATATATTTTAATAAATAATTAACATCTATGTAAAAGCTTGAGCAGCTCAATACGAAACAGAATTTGAGAAATTTTAATGATTATACCAAAAATTAAAAATATAGTATAATGAATCACTCCTAATAAAATAAAGACATTAATTAAAATATAATTCTAGAAAACAATAATAAAAAAGGCTAAATTAAGCTGCAAAAAAATTTATTTAACATCGCGATTTCATGCTCTGCCTTTTGTTGTTTCATTATGTATGATTATTGTACATCCTGTGGGGACTCACCAGTCATCCTTCCCATAGGTTGGATAACTATATTAAAAAAAATACAATATTGTATGTACAAGGTACAAAAATGGACAGCGGGGCAGCTATATGTATTACAGTACCAGACTATTTGTGCAATGAAAAATGGATATTAAAAATAAGTAGAGAATAGATATATAAGGTTCTTTACTTAAAATAAAGTAAAATTCAAATGATATTTACAAGAATAAAAATAGAGTATTTGTAAATTTTTAAATAATATTAGTTATGAACAATTTCAGATTTTTGCACTACAGCTGTCAGTAAGAAAATCTCGTAAATCTATTCTCTTTTGAAAATTCTTATTTACTACTTTGTACATAAGCTAGAGATTATTGAAAATTAATGCAATTGGTTGCATAAAAGACTAATAAATTGTGATTCTATAAATATAATTAAATTTATTAAAAGAAAAAAATAAAAGATAATTTTACCCTATATTAGATTGACTGGAATGCGCAGTTGCTCTTATAAGAGGAGGTGGGACAGCTGTTTGCATAGTTGTGTTAGGATACACTGAATACTGCTGTTGCTGTGTAGTTCCGGCAGTCCCCCTGCTTCTAGCTGGTGGTTGTGAATAGGATTTGTTTGTTGAAGGTAGTGGCTGCAAAATATATATTTTCTTTAAAACTTTTAATATGCTATTATAATGCATTATATTGAATTTTTTAAATGTAATTGTTTATTGAGCATAATTAATGATATCGTTGTTGCCGTTTTATGAAATAAAATTTTTTCTATACAATTACTTAGCTATTTAATGTAAGTAATACAAAATAAATTTAATTAATTATAATTTAATAAAACAAAACATAAAATAAAGTTTTTTTAATAAAAACTTTTAGAAATTTGGCTAATTTAAATTTTAATATAAAAAAAATATAAATACAACACTGACAAGATGTTTTATTTTTCTTACCCAGCACTGCAAAAATGCTGAAACAAACTTTACTTAACCTTATCTTGATTTAAAACTACTGAAATCTACCTACAAATCTACATTTGCTACTACACAATCAAATTAAAATAAGAATGTCATATTTTATTTTTTTTAAAATAGTGATATTTTCAATGATTATACACTTTTGAAGTTTCATTACCTTCCAAATGTATAGTATATAGATATACTTTAATATTACATGACATCACGAACATAATATTTTTATTTTGTTCGTGACATCACATGGATTTAGGAAATATCAAAATTTCATGCAAAAATTGAATTCATTATTTTCTTAAATTTGTTAATTATTAATTTAAAATATACTTTAATTTTCAATTAAATTTAAACGATAACAAAAATGATTTGTTTTTACAAAAAGCAGAATGTAACATACATTAAATCTAATTTAAAAATTATAGAAATTAGATTTCATTACTTACAGTGTGCATGTTCAAGCCTGTGTTGGCCATTCTTATAATGGAATTAGACTGGGAGACCAGTGGAGCTGGAAATTGTGGTTGCCCTCCAACAAGTCCAGACCAGCCATTGACTGTAGGTGCCGCTTGAACAGGATTCATCATTGGCTGTGATACTTGATTGGACCTCACAGAGGATACTGCTGTAGGGGAAGAGTTTACAGGGTGAGTCGTAACTACAGGCCTCTGATTGACTCTCTGCAAAGTAGCTCCAGCTATTGAATTTCGGGGTAACATACCCTGCAGTGATGCACCCCGGGCATTTATGGAACTCTTCGAAACGTTGTTTTGGACTACTTGTTTTGCAATGGGTGGCGTAGGAGGTTGTTTTGTCCAGCCACCACCAGTACTACCATTACCTTTGCAATTCACTAATAATTGAGAGTCCATAACTTTACTGGGCCAATAATCTTCGAAGCCCGTACCAGGAGGGAAGTAACTTTTAATATCATTCAGACTGATCACTGAACAGGTCTCACTGGCAAAAAGTTCATTACGTATACCTTGCACTTTGCAGCAAAACTTTAAGTACGACAAATCCCAACCCTCCAGCTTTTCAGCTTTAAGTTTTAGATTTTCCGTTTCACCTTCAAAGTAAAAGAGTGGAACATATTTGAGGCCAGCTTTAATAGTGTAAGGTACAACAGATTCCTTATTAATGCGTATGAATCCACACTTGTCTGGTTTATTGTGTACTGCCATTATATTCTGATTGGATCCTGAGGTTAATTTTGTATAACATACATCCAAGAAAGTATAGAACTCTTTCGCATCAGCTAAACGAACCACTAAATCTCTGCAAGTAAATTGGTCACGACCAAACTGGCTCTCACAGTGTTTAAGATTAATTTCATTTAGAAGTTTACTTTCAGCATCAGATATATAGTAACTTCTAATACATGTGCAGCTATAAATATCTGAGTGAAGATAACTGAGATATTTGTTGAGCAACTTAGATTCTAATATCCTAACCGCACAATATTTTTCACTGGCCCTGAAAATGTATGGTATGTGATTGTCGCCAAAGCTCGTCCAACCAAATCTGCCTCTTTGGCTCTCATCATCTAAAGGTACTTTGCCCTCTGGTCCAGCAGGCCTTGGTTGTTGTTGTTGTTGCTGTTGTTGTTGGTTCACATCAGGTCTTCTATTGTTGAAGTATCCCAATAATCCTGAAAGATTTTGATTACATCCCGTCCTTGGCAAGGCGGCAGCTGCAGCAGCTGCTGCTTGTTGAGCAGCAACTGAGCCCATTTTCGCCTTGTTTGCTTCCACCATTTTGGCAGCCAATTCCCTGATTTCCGCTTCATCTGGATGTTCTTCCTTTACTGACACCTTTTTTAATGCTTCTGTAACAACCATATGAAGAATAAATTAGTTATTTAAATTCTTATTTAATATATTTTAAATATTAATAACATAAAGTATAAGTTTTCATATTCGTCTTGGACGCTGTTTATATATGCATTTTATTGAAAATAAAATACTGTTTAAATGTTTATGACTCACAGAAATACATTAAATTTCTCACATATTTTATCTTAACATTTTATTAAAATATTTAAATAGTATTGTAATCTAAAAAAGGGCTATTACAATTTTTGGAATAAAGGAAATGTAACCACATAAGATATGAAAATGTTAAAAAAGCTTCAACAGAAATAGGAGAAAATTCTAGAAAATAATTAAAAACCTACATTGATCACTTGTATATATCCTGACACTTTCTAAAATTTAATTTTAGATTTAAAAATTGGTTGTTTACTAACTGATAAGCCTTTTTTAATTAACACTTCCATCGTTAAAATTAAACGTTTGTACAACATCGTATTTCATTTTTCAGGCGGATTTTTTTTCTTAAACTAGAAATAGCACAGGACGTAAACATTAGCATAAATAAATATTACGGACGATTAAACTGGCTGTTTACATAGCAATAATTTTAATTCATCAATAAAAGCCAGGATTGCCCTGTCGTCAACTTGCCGGCAAAGCATCTTTTCGAGAACGACGGTGTTGAAAAAACTTTCCATACTAGTCAGGGAAAAAAACTGGGACTGGCCGTCTAGTTCCGTGATGTGCCTCCGCGCGTTTTCTACTGCGAGAAAGATAGTCTGAGCCATGCTGCCTAGAAAAAAAGGCCACGTACCGTCATCCGTAACGTACATCGGGAAGGCGGGGGTATGCGGTTGCTCCTGCCTTTCCTCGGCGACGATCTCGGTTCCCAGCTCAAACCAATAACGCTTCTCTAACGTGTGTGTCGCTTCACTCAACCCTCGGCTGCGCACACAACCCTTTCGCGCACACCTACGTCTATGCGTGCACTAACACAGCAAGCACAGGTAGTCGATAAGGCCCTCGAAAATAAGCAGGAGGAAGCGGCTGCCCTCGAAGCTGCCCTTAGAACAGACGTCGTCGTCGCCGGCGACGTTCACCCAGGTCGTTCTGCGTCCTCGCGGCCATATGGAGAACGCGCCTGCGGCATCATCCTCGTGACCTCCTTCCTTCCTTCACCGGGCTGAAGTGTGCGCGTCTTCTAGTGGAAGAAGCTCAAGCCTCCTGTTCGCATTCCCGAAACCACACCTCCGCAGAAAGAGAGAGAGACGCCCGGTGTACACTGTCCGCGAGCGCATACGTACTGCACGCGTCCGTCGGTGTGTGAGTGCGCGTAACAGAGATGGAGAATGACTCCCGCAAATTTGAGGTTATATCCCGCGCCTCCACCTATGCGTACCCGAACGATCGGTGTACGGTAAAAGCTCCGACGTAGCGCGAGGCTCGATACCGTCGGCCTTGAATCGCGCGGCTCTTGGCAACCAGTACCGCCAGTACTCCACGGAGACGACGTCAGAGAGTCCCGAGACAGCGCCAAACACTTTGCAGCTCCCCCCTCCCGCTAACCCCGTCTCTCGCGGGCGCGATTTCCGCGGCTCTTCCTCGGGAAGTCGCGTCTCCTGGTGCACGGAATCGCACGCTTCGCTATCGTTGACAGGCGGCCGCGCAAGCAGCAACGTTAACGGCACGCGCGGCACTTGCGTCGCGGACTGTACACAGAGCGCGACGACGACGTCGGCAAAAGCGAGAGAGGGAGAGACGGTTTCGCGAGTACTGGCGCGATGTGCGGCTGTGCGCGCCTGTACGTGTGTTGGTACGCTCTTACTTCGGGTACACCTCGGCTAGCTCCATCTCGCTCTTTCTTTCACTCGGCAGTGTCTATATAGTTTCGCTTTTTTACGCGCAATGTTTCCTTTTTTTCGCGCTGCCCTCTCGCTCTATCTCATGGGAACCCGCGCTCTCTTTTTAGTCTATTTCTCAGAGAGCGCAACGCTCTTTTTTTCGTCTCTCCCGTGTTGTGTAGCCTTCCCTCTCCGTCTCTCTCTCTCTCGCTCTCTATCGCGCTTTCATCTCGTCCTGATTTTTTTCACAGCCGCGGTCGCGAGACGGATGAAAAATTTGCGCGCGCCCTCCCCCTCGTCACCTCTTCTCCCGGGTGAATATATACGCGTGCGTAGACCTTTTAGGTGGCGTATGTACTTTTTTTTTTAGGGGGCCAGCCCGTCAACCGGGTTCCCGGGAGAGCAGCGATTGCAAAATTTTGTACTTCGATATTTTAAAATTGTTGTAATAATAGAATCACTGGGCGATCGAGCGTATACGAGGGCGCATGCGCGAATTCTTCCCAATGGTGTGCTTTTTTTGGTGAACTTCCGTTAGGATGGGACAAAGATGAAACTGTACGTTTTTCATTTCTGTCTTACCTGCGCATGCAGGCGCGAGAGCGAGACTTTTATTACATCAAGGAGAAGGTGCGCAGGGCGCATGCGCGCGACTTTTGTCCCCCCCTCCGCTGACGAATCAGAATGATTTTGCCGCACCAATCAAATTGGGAAAAAAATGGGTGTGAAAGGAGTGGGGGTTATGGGATTGCTATTAGGGGTTCCCGGGCTGGAGGTAACCCTGCGAGACCTACCTGCGACGTTTCCGGAATAGAGACAGATTATATTCGCCAGATGTAGAATCGATTATGCTTTACATTCTAATAAAAGAGCTGGTATCAATTGGGGGTAACGTTCTTATTAATTCATTGTTATTCGCAATACTGTAACATTTGGTTAAAGTTTATTTTTTTGAACTGACTTTACAGGGTAGAATAGACATTTTTTTATCTACCGTAAGGTCAGCATACCACAAAAACGTAAACATCTTGGCACTGCGAAAATCTGTTAAAAAGATGTTGAGTGGTTATTTGAATGTGTAAACTGTCTTATCTCAAACTCAATGCATCATTTTTAATTAACGTAAGAAACCTGTATGACAAATCACGTAAAAATTTGTAAACCTTACAATTTCTACAGCATAACAATTCAAAAGCAAGGAGCTATTAAAAAAAAAAACTTCAAATATTTTACCAAATTTTTTAACTTTTAATTTCATGTACTCCTATCGCAATTTAGTTCCTACGAATTTAATTAACGGAAATACTCCCCTTCTTTATTAATAATCAATTTCAATTAATTTCACTATATTTGTACATGTAAAATGATACAATGTTCAACGAAATTAAAATCGGAGTTTCCATGGAAACTGAAATCACGTTCGTATATTTTTTTCGTTAAAAAAAAACTCATTACGTGTTACGTAAAAATACTGCACTTTTCTTGCTCGACGCTACTATCAATAAGAGTAGAAAAATGTTTTAATTTAAACACGAGATAACTGTACATCATTTATATGCCTACAAATTACTATAATACAATTGATGATTGTAAGGTAAAAATGAAATACGAGTAGACGTTACAAGATGGTATCAATGAACCCAACATGTAAAATTTCTTTTAAACTGACTGACTCGTCTGACCCGCTGACCAATGCGACCCCGCTCTCATCCGCTCTTTTTTGCAGATAGCGCAATCGGCTTAGTTTGCCGAATTGTCGATTATACGTAACCAAAATAACAGGTTCACTAATTTAAATTAAAAAATTTGAAAACCATTTTTACTATGAAGTACTCAAATGCAGTTACTGCTTGTAAGAAAAAAACGTATACAATACATTTTTCTTGATAAGTCAATATTTTTTGGAGGATATTGATTATTCAAAAGAGAAAATGACAACAATCGCTGGCATGCCTATTTAAAACTTGTACAGTGAGATATTTCATCATCAAATAAATAAAAGTTTAAACTGAGGTAGTATATCGATCTTTATACCGTTAGGAACCTAAATTTTTACAGTAAAATACGATTACTTAAAAACGTACTTTATAAAGATACAAAGATATCATTCCTGACGAATTTTGATAGAAATCGGGAAATAAAATAAAGCCATAATCTCCGTTTAGACTTAAATACGTTTTAATTTGTCAAAAGTAGTTTAACTAAAATTTTGTTTTGTTTTAAAAAATAAAAAAGAATTGCATAAAAAAAATTCATTTATGGAATAATCAATGTTTCAGTACAAAATACAGTACATGTTTATTGATTATGCAATTAAATAACCGTTTTCATTGCAAAAACAACAAAAAGTTCAAATGCAATTTCATTACTTAACAGCAAAATAGTAATCAAAATTTGTTTATACTTTATACAATACAGCAACAACGTTGTTTACCATTTTACTTTTTACAGTATCAAGAGTTTCTAAAATAAAATTATTTAAGTTTTCCATTATAGTTACTGTTTTAGCTCCATATAATTCACGTAGCAACGATTATAACTTATATAGCAATTATATAGCAATAATAAATTACGTAAAGTATTAAAATGCTATAAGAAAAGGTAACATAAGCCAACGCCATTTACTTTAACAGTAGCTTTTAAGTATTATAAGTATCGTTAAAGTATTATATCATAAACTACAAAAATGGTACGATCGAGTAAAAAGTCAAGATTGATTGGATATAGAATCTGGAGAAGGGTCCTTTTCAAAGGGGTTGCTTTAATTGCCGCCATCGCAGTTCCCAGGCGCAACCTTGAAATCAGCATTCGGCTTGCAGAAAACGTGTTGCGCAAGCCAAATTTTAATTTCCCTGTGCAAGCTTTCGAACATTTCAGATTTCTGACCAAGGTTTTTTGAGTATAAATCTATTTTAATGCAAGTATTACAACAAAGTTAGCCTCCCGTGGATATTTTTAGCGCATTACTTTTAGAATGAAAAATTAAATTTAACATAATTGAAAAGAAAAATTTTAATTCCTTGGTGGAAATATTTTAAATTTTTTAGCGTTTTATCATAAAATTTCTGCAAAAATTCAGATGGATTGTAGAAATAAAGGAAAAAAGGAAAATAATAATTATAATACAAGTGGAAATTATTTGAAATTTTATTCGAATATTAAATAGAAGCTTAAAGGCTCTCTTATTGGCGCAACTTTTATGCAACTGGCAAATTATTAATGAAATGTTCTAGAAATGGGGTGAATGCACCCTTCATCCTGCTTTCCGCGTTTTTCCTGGGTTCCAGACTCTTTTTCTCTTTCTCTCTCTCTCTCTCTCTCTCTCACGCGCATCAGAAGCAAAATCGATTTGTCAGTTTGTTTACATTTGTTCGTACCGAGCCATTTATTCCTCGTCGGCTTTACTGCTATTCGGCGCTTGAGCGCTTCTAAAAGATATCTAGAGAAATTTGCAACTTTCCGTATTTTTAAAATGTCGCTTGATTAAAAATAAAAGTTTTTTAAAATCAATAAAGAAATTATTATTATAATCAAGTGATTGAAAAGCTTTTAAAATTACTTTCACAGTATTGTGATCTTAAAATATTTTTCAGTTTTCAATTGCCTAGTTTAGCTTTTTCAGAATTATTCTAATTTACATCCAATGTTTAAAAAAAATGAAAATTTGTAACATCATTTAAAAATCAAATCATTGATATAAAGATATTATACTTGGCGATAATTTGCAGTGAACAATTAAGAATAATTTTTCGTATTGTTAAATGTCATACATCATTGTATGATCTATTTATTTACCATTGTACTTTTATTCAATGCTCAAATTTGTAAGAATTCCAATATGTAATTATAGAAATCAACTTTACCGACTGCGCATAATTGACCATTGTTAATATGTACAATTAATTTGTAAGAAGCATAACAAGTTGCAAGTAATAAAAAGACAAACCATAACTAAAAGATGCAAAACTTAAAATGTTACTTAAACATTTTAAAATAGTTTAATTATTAATTTAGACGTGAATTTTTAAACGAACATGTTTGTATAGTATTTTAATTTATAAAAATTATTATTGTATTTCTATCTTGATGAAAAATAAGACGTTAGTTTCTTATACATTTTTGTCATTTTTTGTCATCATGCTAAATTTTTAAGTCTTTAGAAATCAATTTTTCATACATCATACAAATTAAAAATTAAATAAAAAAAAATTTCCTATCGATCACGATAGCGATCATCTTCGCATCGTGTACCATGTTCTGGCCTGTAAAAGCATGTACATACAGTTCAAAGAGTGTCCAGGTTTCAGCGGCGGGAAGGCTGCGCGTAAGAGAGAGGGAGAAAGAGAGAGCGAGAGAGATGGAGCAAGATCCCCGCGCACGCCCCCACGACTTGACAACGCCGCACGGTCGATATGCTCTTTCAGGCAAAATGCCAAGATTGGCAAACGTTCCGTGGGCTATATAGCTCTCTCGCCGAACTCACCCCCCACGAGGCGGCTCGCGGTACGAGGGATTTTCATCGGTGGTGGGGGGTCAGTCGGCACTGTGTGGGGGCTGAAAAGCCGTTGCGAGAGGTGGTGGGAGAATTCAAGCTGCGCAGAACCCGGCCAGTTCTGACTACCTGATTACGCCTTTGCGCATTGCTTAACGTACTGGGAGACATGCCATCGAGAGACCCATGTACTGGACCGACATATTATACTTATTATTTTAAAGTTGATTTATGAGCAAGCGGTGTTGCCGGATCAGCTCAGAAAGTCTTAGCTTAGGCACGCCCACACACATACCTTATCCGAGCCTTTTTTTTATACGCATTCTCTCAACAGACTTGCAACGTCATCATGCCGCACATGTGTTTTCAAGTATCACTGAAGGATTCAAATACCACGGTCACTTGAAAAAATATGTTCTCCTAATGCTTTCGAAGAAAGAAAAAGATAACATTGAGATACTGGTTACTGAAAAAATCCGCAATTACTCATTGATGGATCACGTGATCTATTAGAAGCGCAGCTTACGCAACGCGCCCTCTTTGCCAGTCAGGTTGACCTTTCGGATTTGTGATATAAAATTTTTATTGAATTGTTTAATAATTACTACACACTGAACTAGTTTACTTGTGGTTACAGAAACATAGGTTTTTTTATTATATAATGTAAATCAATTTCTCGGTACCTAAATTCAACAACGTTGCTTTGCGTGGCGTTCTCTTATTGGCCAAGTAGAATAAGCACAAAAACCGTTATGGTTTTTTAACTCAATCAAAATTAAAAAATTGATTCGAAAAACAAAATCTTGAACTGACATCACTGGAATTCTTAATGAACTTATTTATAACCGTTTGCCCATTATTTCTGTTGCTATGCGGGATATAAAAGTGCGCACAGGTCTGTTGCGCCGATGGTGGGGTGACAAGCTGGAGGAAACCAAGATGGCGACCAGCAAAAGTTGCATATGTACAATCTTTCACTTTTAACCTTTCTTTTTTAATAGGATTTTGTATTCTACTAATTTTTTTGTAAACTTAGAATGTTCTTTTCAAAAGAACACTAAATTGGCTATATATGTATATGTTTTTTTTTATTATATTGAAACCAATTCAATTTATTTTCAAAGCTAATTTAAATGATTGCTAATGAAATCAAGGCCAATGATAGTAATTGATTCAGTAATTTTTTTATCCCTGCAGCATTTTGTAGATCTTCCTTATTTTTGCGCAGTAAAGAAACAAAAGGTAGAAATGCGCGGTTCAACAGAAAGTTATTAAAGGATTTTTATTTATAAAACAAGCATTGGACCCAAAATAAAACAGGCTATGGGTGGAGGCAATTGTGTGCCTCGCTTTCTAAGCGCCGCATCCACGAATTTGCAAAATGGCGGCCGACAGCCGACTTGCAGCTGGCACGGCGACTATAGCACAGCAGCAGCAAAGCCAGCCGGCGCTCTTTAGTCTCCTATCTCTTTCTCTCACCGTGCACTCTGCGCGTTTTATACCGATCGTCCGAAGACTTGCTCGGCAACGCTCGGCTCCCTTCGCAAACTACCTCTTTTGTTACATCATATTCTCTGCTCGGGCACCTCTATAGCTCCAAGTACTGGCGCCAGCGGTCGTTCTTCTGTGTACGTATACATAGTAGACGCTCTCGGTACTGGCGCGCATTATCGGGTATATACGCAGTTTCCGTCCCGTATTGGGTATATACTAAACCGACGGCGTATGTGTAGGTAAGCATGCGCGCGCAAGTCAGTGAACGAAGAGAGGTGGTAATGGTGATTGTAGAAGTAGTGGGAGCACGGCAAGCTCAAGTTAAGTCCATGTTACACGAGGTATAAAACACGTGTGGTTTATTAGATTAGATCACAAAGTATATAAGTAAATGAATCATATGAACATATTGTAAACATGTTCACAATACTTTTAGCGTCTTTAAATTCATAAATAAAATTTCATAAAAATTTATTTCGAAACCGTAACCAGAAGGACTCGGGTTGGATTCTGACCTCCGCCGAAAACTGACATTGTAACACTACTGTATTCGTTTGGATTCTATTCTATTTATACCTTTGAAATTTTTAATATGTTCTTCAAAAAAAGAAATGAGAATTCAATATATGTAAAAATCTGAAGGAAAAAAAAAAAACATTGCTTGAATTCGAAAATTCAAAATGGCGGATCAATATGGCTGCCAAAATAATGAAAAATAAGGTTGATTATACTGAAAATTGATAAAGGGGGGGTTTTTGGGTGGCTAAAAACGAATACGAACTCAATTTAATATTCAAAATGGCGCATCCTATATGACGTCCTGAAAATTCAATAAGTTTACGTTTACGGGAGGCTCGATTGGTCGGCCATTTTGAATTCAAATGAGAACCATGTTTTTACACGAAAATTTTTTAATAGCAAGATGTCCCAAAATAACCATTATCATGAAGGGGTTTCCATCGTTTTCTGGGCAATTTGCTCGAATTCTCGAAACATTGCGAAATTGTCGAATTTTCAAGAAGCTATGTGGGGAGCGCCATTTTAAACTAAGATCATATTCGTTTGCAACAACCCAAAAAACCCAATACCATTTTCTGGAAATGGAGTCAATATGGCTATATCGGTCCGCCATTTTGAATTTTCGAATTCGAACAAAATTGTTTTTCATATTTTTACATAGGTTGACCAAATATCCCGATTTATAGTCAGCAGAACCATACCTACAACCAGTTTGGGCTAGATCTTAATGGATTAATGAAAACGATGTTACATTTTTAACATTTTTTTTTTTTTTTTTTCAGATAAAATGTTAAAATTGTACGCATAACTACTTAATAGTTTTTAGTATAAAATATTACAGAATAGGGTTACAGCGAGGACCATCGGCTGAGCCAAACTACGCTGGCAACTAAGGTGGTTAGGAAAAAAAAATATTGACCGAAGGATATTGACCTAACTGGCGTTACTTTATATGTCACAATACAATTCAATGGATGTAATCTTGTGGACATCGTAACCAATACAATTTTTAGCAATCTTATTGATAATGTTTTGTTTTCTATTCGAGCATTTAATGTATTACTTTACTCTTAGCGCTCTATTTTCTGGATGTTATTAATTCTAAAGTTAATAACTAATATTTTTCAAAGCGTTAGTACGAAAAAAACTTATACACGGAAAATAGATTCAGTGAATCAGTGCGCTTCTTACCTACAGGCACTTACTACCGCGCTCTCTGTGCTTGGAGCGTCGATTCATTCGTTTTGTGTGACCAGAGCTCAGGATTGTTGGACAATAATATATTAAGCAACGAGTGCACAAAATAAGTGATTCTCGCACGAGTCGAGTTTAGCGCTTAATCGTGGCGAGGGCACACCTGTTATACACGATACTTTTTTTTGTACAAGTGCTTTGAATTTGGAGTTCCGGACACCATTTTATCGTACACCGTGTTTCGAAAAACTGTTTTTATTTTCACGGATGAAAAATTGCCTTTTTTGTGCTTATTTTCAGTGCGAAAACTGTAAGTGGTTTACTTTCCGCGCTGGTGCGCGAATATACAGCTTCTGCACTGAAACTAGGCACAAAAAAAAATGCTTTTCGGTACACCATGTACGACGAAATGGTGTCCGAAACACCAAATTTAAAATTTACATGGCAGAAATTACATTGAAAATATATGTTATTAAATACACACATATATTATGTATACGTAGTTTAATGTACAGATGTATTTTCTATATAGCCTCGACCTCGCAAAAACATTTTGTTCAACAACCCTGTAAGAGCTTCAAATGTACGTAGAGCTGTTACTTTGGTAATCGTAAATTCGCTTTTCTGGTTCCTGCCTGTCCAAAACAAAAGCGCTCTTGAGCTAAACTTTGGTGGCGCTACGGTAGGTTTCCTAGGCGGCCGGCACGTTGAATCTATTTTCGGTGTACTAATTACTAGAAAGTTGGTGCACTACCTGGTCATGGCCTAAGATATGTCAAAACGCCAAATACAAAAAATAAAAAAATAAAGTAACAAGCTAATCTTTTAAATGATAGTAATCACTCTATATATTGGATTATTGTTTCTATATATTCTTTTGTTTCTTTTATCTGTTTCTATTCCAGGTATATAAATAATATTTAATTACGCAATTAGGATAGGTATATACAGCTCTCCTATCTCAATTAATAACGCAGTTAACATTGTCATTTTACAATACTTTTAACCTATTTAAAAAATTTTTTAAATTACGGCTGCGTGATATAGAAAAAGAAAATTTCCAAGTAATATAGGATCAATAAAGTTTTAAAATATTACTGAACTAATCTCCTTAAATTAATTACATGATTGCATTATATTGATCAACAGTTTTATCGTGTTTTCCCTTGTAATTAGACAGAATATTTAACATTATTAGTTATCTTAAGACTACGGCGCCATTGTCCTTAATGTTTTTTTTCCGAATGGTAACAAGAGATAAAGTTCATAAACCTCTAATGCAAATCTGATGCCCTTGACCGTAACAATCTTAGGTTTTTCATCTTTTTTAGCTTTGCGTTACTTTTAATAATCGCAGTTTTCTAAATAATTAGAAATTTTAAATTAGAATAATATTAAATAAAATAAAATAAATTTTAAATTAGAATAAAATTAAGTTAAATTAAATGGAATAAAATAAATTTTTAATTAGAATAAATAAAGAATTAGAAATTAAAAAAAAATAAATTAGAATTTATGAACACAGCAAAAATTGTCGGAACCTGTCGAAATATTAAATTTGTCATTTTTTCGTACATACAGAAGATTGGACGTCTTCTTGTTAGGCAAAAAACTTTATTTATTTATTAATTTATTCCATCGTAAAAATAAGACCCAAAAATAGAAATTAAATTTCATATAAAAATGTTTCTGCATTCACTTCATAAATGGATCTTGAAATTAGCACCAACATTCAATTGTTTCTACCTTTATCTTAAGATAAAAGGCCTACCTAATTTTAAGAACATATATTTTCTGAAAATATAAATTAAAATTTTCTAAATGAAGCCCTTTCAACAATTAATCGATAGGAAAACGTGTACATCGCAAAGTGCATTATCTAATATAAAAACAAACAAATTAATTTCCTTAAAATCACTCAACATTTCATTGCACTTGATAATCGAGATCAGGCAGCGAGAAGCGCGGGGCTGGCGAGCAGCGAAAAGAAATTTTCAACATTCCAGCGAACCAGCTGACCGGCCGCTCAAAATTGCCATCCGTCTCGCATGGCGCGCACGCTCTCGCGATAGGTTAGAAATCGCAGTCTACGATAAAGCCACGTTTCGCCGGCGGCGGCTGCTGCTGCTACGAGAGCTGCGGCTCGCGCGCAGCGGCTGCTAATCGAAATAACACGGCGTGCGTGTGTGTGTTAGTGAGACGGTAGCGTAGTGAGAAAAGCGCGCGCGCCAGCAAGGAAAGCCGCAAAAGCAGCGCTTCGCCATCATCTGCCGCCAGTCTGGTGCTAGCAGCCGATCAAATGTCGGAGCGAAGAACAGAGGGGTAATATTTACAAATTTTTATGCTCGAAGCTTTGTCGGAGGGATAGAGAAATTGAGGGAATATCTAACCTCGGAGATTTTCGGTAGTGATTACTAAAAAATAATTTACCTTTGTCGATGTGCTCTTCCACTATCTGCACGTCCTCGTCGGAGTCGTTCCTGTCTCCCATTTTTCCGTTAATCTGGACATCCATGCACATAATTTCCCAGGGCCGGAACGAAGCACTCGCACTCAGTCGACCGACCTCCTCCGTCGTCCTCTTGATATGTTCTTGACATTTAACATTTGCAAGATCAGGATTCGATGTTATGGTTTTCCCCGTCCTCTTTGACCTTCGTTCAAAAATACTCTTATTCGGATGTTATTTAACTTTGTTTAGTCTCGAACATGTATTAACAACTTCTTTTTTTTCCAAGTAGACGACCACGTTACATTAAATCGGAACCGCCGACTGGTGCGCGCACACAACGCACTTGCGGGAAGAAGACTGTATATGAAGAGCCGGCTGATTTTTCGAATAAAACACTATCGCGACCGCGCGCGCGTAAAATCAAACAAATTGCAGGCGTGCGCCTGAACGCAATTTCCAGGAGTTTCTTGCTCTGCTTGTCAGACCTGGTAGAGTAACAAACTTTCCAGAAGCACTTCAACTGTTGCAGTATACTTTTTTATGCGCACAAAAACTCGTCGACGATCGCTTCGAAAAAATGCAGATTCTGAGTTAAAAAAAACAGTTGACAGAGGCGCGTTTACTTCGCTGCATTTGACTCGTGCAACTATGCGCTCATCTTCTCTCTCACCCTCGACTGTCGCTCGGCAGCGCGCGCGTGTACTTTGTAACAGCGTGTGTGTAAAGAGAGGGTAAAAGACAGAGCGCGGTAGAGCGACTCGCAGACACGGTATAGCAGCAGGCGCCCTGCTCTCGAGCGAACGAACGAAGCGGTGGGCGAAAGTTGTACTGGATCTCTCTCTTACAGACCTAAGGATTTTGAATGTGGAACGTTGCCACGTTCCATATCTCTGTCTCTCTCTTTCGCGGGAAGTCTCTCCCGCCCCTCCGATCAGCAAGCTCTGTCTCTCTCGCTCGTGTGCTTTCATGCAGTGCTATGTCTCGCTTGCGCTATCCCCACCAGGCGGGCCTACGTCGTCTATATGTAGGTACTTAACGGTTTGCGACGTTGCCGCACATCCGGTTGGGAGCATCTGAAGCTTAGGTACGACCGGTGGGGGTACGACTGGCTGTCCATTGCGCCGAGGTGGGGGGAATACAGCTTTGTGTGCATTGGTCACGTGGCCGTCTGTGAGTGTGGCGCGGGTCCGCGTATCCCTCTGGTGGGGGGAGAGAGAGAGAGAGAATGCAGGAGAGGGGGCGCTCTGTGCTCCTCACCCCCGTCCTCTCCCCTCCCGAGTTTCGCTCTCACTTATGTACGAGTGGAAAATTTCCAAGGCCTTGTACGGATTGGACGGGTGTGCGCGCTATACGTACACACCAAGGTGGCGCATGTGTTGAAGACCGTTAGGTTAGGTCGAATGCCTATGTATAGAACGCGTTCACCGGAAACGGATGCCTAAAGTATATTTATACATTTGGTGCCTTTGTGTGCGAGAGACGTGGCCACAAAGGAGAGAAAATGAATGCAGCGCCACGCTCAGAGTTGAGGGACGCCGTGGAACTAAAATTTTTGGGGGCTCTTATTTTTGGGGTCTGTTTTTCGGGTTTTTCCGAAGTTTTCTTAAATATTTCAAGCCATTTTAAATTAATGAACCTCAAAATGGCGCAGTAGTTAAAAAAAAAAACGAAAAAAAATTTGGATGGACATTAGACAAAACCAAACCTGAGACTAAATTTGGAACGTAAGTACATTTATTTCAGTTGGAAGTTTTTTAATTGATTTTTGCGACAATTAGGTATTTTCTTACTATAAATTATGACTGGGTAAAATATTGAACCGTTATCTATACAAATATTGAAGTATCATTTTTATATAATGCCCTCAGTATAATCAAGATTTAAGTCATATATATCTTTCATTAATCGATATTGATGCGTATTAGATTTTTTATCAGATCTTAGTTATTTTCAACGACTTCTTTTCAACGTACGTTAAATAATGAATTGCAGTGTTTATAGTTAAAAATAAATTAGTAAATTGCAATATTTGTTCTTTTGTTTTTGCCTAAATATTTTAATATTAGAGAAGAAAATTTCTGTTTAGTCGAACTTCAGCGCCCTCTCTTGGTGCTCAGAAACGGGTTGACCTTGGTAGCAATATTTTTGTGACCAACAGATCAATAGCCTTGGCAGTTGTTCGGGCTTCTTACATTGGGCTTTGTGATTTGTTTTGGAGGACAGTAATTTGGAACATTAAAAGTCAAGGTGTAACTTTGTTTTTCTTTATTCTTACATGCTGAAAATAGAGAGAACATAAACACTCATCTTTTGATTACGAAACGTACTTTCCGGTTACGCAACTAGACGATGACGTCACCATGTTGAGAATGTATTAAACCATGCATTAGACGTGCTGCTTATTTCATCGAAGAATTTTTTAGAGTAACTTTCAAAAACGTTTTTCTTTAAATTATAAAATAAAATACTTATTTAAGTAACAGATACGTATTTAACTAAGTATACTACGTACTATACATCTGGTAGAGGATATTAAATGCGAGGAAAGTTGTAGCGAAATACAATATGAGGAAAAATTATCTCTGTAATGATAAATTTTTAGTAACGATGGCTTAAAAAATAGCTTGACATTCAGGTAAAAAAATATATATTTATCTTAAGAACATTTATTAAACTAAATTAATGATAGAATTTATTAAACATAAGGGCAAGCTCTCATTGCAGTGAACACTGCTCTTGAGACTCTGAGGCGCGGTGTGCTTGTTTCTCCATTTCTTTTGTGTAAAGAAGAGCCTTGGCGCTTTCTGCTTCTTTCATCCACTTGTGAATCTGTGTAATAAAATACGAAATGGTTTTTTACATATGTAAAACATATTTTGTTAACAATGCATAACATCACTTCGAAATGATTATCTGAGATCATGGATAATTATAGAAAAACGTGAGTCACTGATGACTCATCATCATTCGGTAAAAATTATTTTTTCGTGTGCCGCTACTGAATTTTCCTTAAAAGAAGACAAAGTTTTTAATTTTCTCAAGTTCCGCGAGTACTAGATTTCGATGTAATATTTGATAAAAGGACAAAATTCAATGAAAGTTTGATTGTTAAATATTTACAATTGAGTAAGAAAACCTAGATGCGCTGAAGATTAGTTTTGATTTTCCAGTTCCAAGAAATAATGACTATTTCATAATATTTACTTGTTATACTTTTTTATACTACGTTAACTTTGTTAATTTAAATACTTATGATACGTAGACTAAAAATTAATTACTCATCACTTCAATTTAGATATTTCAATCGTTCTAATTGTATGAGCCAATAATCAAAAAAGCTAATTATCCTAAATGAAAAAGGAATATAGTATACTTTTGAACTTTTGGTTCCTTAGTATTTTGAAATTGAATTACATATCTTTTATATCGGAGGCTAAGAGAATAAAAAAACAGACTACTAAATTCTCCACAAAGATTAAAAATGAAAATTACCTGTTTCGAGAGTAAGTCCCTTCTTCGACCTGATGGTTCCTTGCCCAGCAACGGTACCAATATTTTCAGGCATGATTGGAACTTTTCAAGGGCTAGCTCGTAATTACCTTCGGCTAGGTATTGCTCGGCGGCTTCGCCTATTTCAAGCGCCGAAGACATGCCTGTTGTACTTCTGCTGAGACCACCTGTGGACCGAGACAATGGGTGCATTTCTCTTAATTTCATCGTGGTAAGGAACCCGATTTAGAAGTCGGATTTCGAAGCAGTTTTGCTCCTGATAGTAAGAGGGAATCTATACTATTGTTGCATTGCATTAATTTAAAAAGTATATTGTTTAAATTATTTATTTGAATTTTTTATTCATTTTTTATCCCGTTACAAAATTTATCGCTACTTATAATAAACTTTTTAAATTTAAAACGTTCAAAAAAACACTGATTTTAATTGAATGATATATTTTAACAGTTTGTTTAAAAAAAAAAACAGAACGACATAAATAATAAAACATTCATTAAACCATAATAAAACATTAAATTGAAAAATTTGCTTATAAAACACAAAATTTGCGACTAAAGCAAAATTATATTATGGATCAGCAGCATTGCAACATTAAAAAAAAAAATCTCAAATGTACTAACGTAATTCCAGAAAATTGACGGCGGCATTTCTTTCCAGAGAGTTACAATTTGACGAGGGTTGAGAATTGAGTGAATCAGCGCTCGAAGACGAATCTTTCTGTACGTCAGACTCTAATCCCATGTCCTTCAGCTGCTCAGCCCGCCTGATGTACTCGTTTACCCTCAGCCTTAATGCCTCTTTTTTCTGTAAATCAGCCTCGTCTAACGAAGGAACATTTGCGATAATTGCTTTCCATCATATAAAGTTGAAAATCAATAACCAAAATGATAGGCAAATATATTTTAATGATAAATTACAATGTCCAATAATAAGATTATTAATTCTCCGAATCTGTTTTAATGTGTTAAAGAATATAATTATTTTGAAATATAAAATTATATTATATGCTTTCATGCAGCTTATTATTATTTTCAATTAGATTTAACTTAATCAAGCTAAATTAAACAAAATAAATTTCAATTTGTAATTAAATTAAAGCTAATACGAAATTTATTAATATTATAGAATTGATTCAGTCAAGTTGTGAATATGCAAAATAATAATAAATATTTATTTTCAATTTAATTACTAAAAGTTAATTAATTCAAAATTCTTTTAAGAATTTTCAAATAATTCAATCGGAGTATTAATTAAATGTTTTAATAATTGATAATCTAAAATGTTTTTTACATTCACAAACCGTAATAATTGCAAATTTCCTATTTACTTCGTTTGAAATTATCACAATCATATTTAAAAGTAATAAAGCATATACATATAGTAACATGCAATTAATTTATAGAAAGTCATTGAAGTGTTACACTTTTAACCAGGAGCTTAAAAAATGTTTAGTACAAAGGATGAAACTTTTTGCAGAACTCGTCAGTTAGTAAGCCGTCAAGACAGTGCATCAAAAACGCTAAGAACTACCAAAATAACTTAAAAACCTCTAAAAAATCTCCGAAACCTTTCCCCTCCACGACCAAACACAGCGACGCCAAAGAGTAGCGCAGCGACTTACTCGTAAGAATAGGAATAAAGTATCGCAGAGACTCGCAGTAGAGGTGGTAGGCCTCCCTGCGGCAGTTCTCCTCGTCGGTCTTCACAGCCTTGTGGACGAGAGCGACGGCCTTGTCGAAGTTCTCCTTGGTGGGCGCGTGCTCCAGGTCGAGGAAGTCGTGCGCGAAGAATTCGTCGTAGGTCAGCCTCTCGTTGGGATTGTGCTTCAGCAGCCTCATGAGCAGGTCTCTGCATTCGCCCGAGATGTGAGAACCCTTGGGCAGCTACACTGGGACGCAAGCACGCGCAAATATGATACCTACTCTCGTTAAAATCTCTTCTTTCTCTGTATACTCGGCAGTCGAATCTTTTTACGGACTGACTCGCGAATGTTTACTGATGGTATTAATGATTAAATATGCTTTTTCTGCGAGTTGCTGCAGGTTTAATTTTATTAATATTAGAAAAAGGTTTCAAATTTTAAAACACCGCCCGGTACAATATGCATGGAACAGACTATTAAAATATTAATTTGAGAAAGGACTTTGAATAAGTTAGTGTTCATGTATTTAGAATTTTTCCAGGCACCTGATTTCGTTATTAAAAATTGGCCAGTGTAAAATAATATCGCGTAATTTCCTTGATTCAACTGTCGATAAAATGTCGATAAAATTTTCAGTTTACACTATTCAGAAGTTAGAAAATTAAATTAATAATATTCATTTCACAATTATTGTTTTTTTTTTCATTTTGAAAGAACAATTGGCGTTATTTTGCATGAAAAGCGGTGATGACATAATCAAACGAAAATTTACGTAAGACTAGCTTAATGCACCAGTAAACACAGCATCTCTTGAAGATAAATATACTCATCGATACGATTCAGAACGCTTTGCGATAGAAACGCCACTTATTAAAAAATTTAGAGTCAGGCCAATCGATAGTCATCATAAATTTTATTATTATTATAACAGATAGTTTGTGTTAAACTTGTAGCGAAGCAAAGATAAGTAGATAATCGACTAACATCAGACATTATAAATTAGTTTAATGAAGATAAGCTAACTGAAGTTAATAATTTTGTGGTATTAAAAGCAGATAAATCGAGTACAGATTGGTACAATAAATCTAAACTGGGATAATAAAAGTTACAAAAAAGGAGAGTAGAATCTTTATGACACAATTTTCGTGCTAGTAAAACGGTAATTTAGTGATTGGCATAACCTACAGAACTATAATTCATGGAGTTCATAGTGCCTACTTCTGCCAATAATGAAATCTTGAAGTACAAAATCTCATTTGGCACTTTAAGCAACAGAATTTTAACTGAAAAATTTCAATGTTCATCGCGTCTCTTCTAAATCTAAGCTCGTGAAAATTCGCTTCTATCGATTGCAAATGCGAAATTAAACTGCTCAAGTGCCTCGCAATTCTCCCTAAAACCCCTTAAACCCGACGAAACTGCACAGACACAAAAAAAAGCGGCAGTGGCGAAAAAGAGGGGAAAGCGGAAAAGGAGAATAACAATCATAATCACCTCGATCGGCCTCATGTCTTTGATCTTCTCGGCGAGCTCGGAAAAGCTGCTGCTGGAGTAGGGCGCCTTGCCGAACAGGCACTCGTACATAATGACGCCGACGCTCCACAAGTCCACCCTCGCGTCGTACTTGTGCCGCAACAAGATTTCCGGTGCCATGTACAGGGGCGAGCCGCGAATGGAAAATTTCGTCTCCGACGTGCTGAGGTACTGCGCGAAGCCGAAATCTGAAAAGCGTGTTCGGGGGTTGTTTCCCTTTTGTTTATCCTTGATCTTTGGGCACTTAGGGAAATGCATTATGGGTGTAACGTGCAAAAATAGGGGAGAGCAGTGTTCGAGTGTTTGGAATTCATTTTCTTCGGAAAAACTTATTTGTAATTCTGGATTTTTCTACGTTTATTTTGTTTTGTTACTTAAACGGTTATTGATCTCAAGTTGAAGCATTTCGTAAATTTTTTTGAAATTAGATCAATTAACTTTCTAAACTAAATAATTTTCTAAATAATAGATTAAATGTTTATGTTGAATGAGACCAAGGAGAAATCTGAATCATCTAAGAAAGTTATATAATATAAATTGTACAGTACAGTTGAACTTATATTAGTTACATAAATTTAACTTTTTTCCGTATAAGTGCGAGTATAAATATTTAAACAAAAAATAATAAAATCCTGACTTTCAATTTTTTTTATATCCTCTTTGTTTACGCGCCAATATCTACTATCCATAAAAATAAATATAGTGTCAGAAAAATGTACCTGCTACTTTGAGAGTTAAAACAGGCCGTTTAATGAGCAAAAGGTTCTGCGGCTTTAGATCCATGTGACAGACATTGTGGTTTCGCAGGTATCTCAGCGCGAGAGCTAATTGCTGCAAAAACTTTCGACAAACATGTTCGGGTAGCTTGTTCTTCCGTTTAATAAAGTTCGATAAATCCCCACCATCGCAATATTCCATCACGATATAAATATGCCTAAAGAGAGAAAGGTAATACAAAAAAAATTTACCACAAATTGTTTACTGAATTTTTTACAATGTTTGTTTAACGATATTATTGTATGTATAATATCCAAAGAAATGTTAAGGTACTTACCCTTCGTCCCAAAAGAAGTCCCGCATGTCAACAATATGTTCATGTTTGAGTATCTTGAGTAAATTAATTTCCGTAATGAGATTGTCGACGGCTGATTTGGAAAGGGTAGATTTGTCGACGCATTTAATCGCCACGACCTCACGCGAGCCATCCTTTAGACAATCGAAAACAGCGCAAATAAGTCTTATGTGACCTACTGCTATTAATTTTCTATCTAACTCATTAGCTAAAGTTAAATAAAAATCGAAGGATTAATATCATTTAAATGCCCGAGTAATAAAAGATTATAAAGGTATCTCCGAAAAATATAAATTTGAGCCCAGTGACAGGTTGCGTGGTTATTTTAAGCTTTGCAATTGAATCCAATAGTGTTGCTGTCATTGTTTAGCTGGTGGTCATTTGAAATCCTCTTCATGATTAGTTTTTTAATTACAATTGAGTAATCAATAAAACGCCCGAAACGTTGACAATGTTAAATAATATTATTTTGGACAGTTTGAAAGAACATTCAATTCAATTATAGATGTTTAGGAAAATTTTTAGTGCATGAAATTCGTAAAGCATGAAAGACATGAAGATTACAAACAATAAAAATTGCACTTCTTCTACTGATGATAAAATAACCACCTGTGAATAAATGGAATGGTATTTATTCATATTAATTCATACAATTGATTCAAATGCTATCTATTGCTTTAAATTCATTTTCTACTTTTTATGCTTAAATAGTGGCCTGTTATTATGTTATTTATTAAGACTTTGTCACTAAGTTTTTAGTTTACAATAAAATAAAAATTTTGTTCTTATTCACTTTTTTACGATAGTTTATAATGTTTTTTTTTAAATCTTTCTTTTAAAGAAATTCAATTATTTAAAACATTAATTTTATAATATCAAGCAGGCTTTACAGTTTACTCTTTTGAAATCAATACTGTAGTTTATGTACACTCTCGGTTCCGGCTGTTGATACAAATATATTACGAATAATTCCTAACCTCACTCTCACGCACGCTCAGCTTGTGAAGCCTACAACGATCTTATTATCGTCTGCAGCTGTCAACAAGCAGATAAAAGTTAAGTCGCGACGAAAAGCAGCGCACATTGCATTCAAGCCTCGTTGTATTCACGACATAAACAAAGAAGAAATCACAGATTCCCAACTCACCCTTTTAAAGGCCTTGAACACAGTGGAATAGCTGCCAGCTCCGATTCTCTCGAGTATGTTGTAGTCCTTCACACTGGGCAGACTCATTGCGCCCGTTTCTCACTGTTTAACCCGAGTTCTCAAGCATTTTACTTCGGCACTCAATTAAAGTGCCAAAAGCCGTATGCGTGAGTATTGTGTGTATACGATAAATACTCGAAAGTGACTGCGCGCGAGGAATGCTCGCTTGACAGGCGCAGACGATGTGCGCGCGGCGTCCCTAAGAAGCGTCCAATGCTTCTTGGATTCATTCCTGCATGCTCTGCTTCTCTATCTTTCTTTTTTTCGGAATTTTTTAAGCGTGGGGTTTCACTGCGAGACGCGTACCTGATGAGCAGCTGATACGCCGCCTAACAGCTGCATATGGTAGAGCGTCCTATTTAAATACTGTTAAAAAGAACTAAAATTTTATAAATTAAACGAATAGAAATAAAAAATTTTGGAAGAGAAAGGATAAAATAAAAGAATGATACGAAAAGTGGAGAATTATTTATTAATATAAAAGTTGCTTTATTAAAATTGTATAACTTTTTAAGTCAGTTATAATAGACGTAGACGAACAAAAAGTATATTTAATGAAAGCTATGCATTTATAAATTTGAAATGAACTTTAATTACTATTTAATGATGGTTCTAGGACTTAGTCGAAACCTTTTGATCGAAAGAATTTTTTTCGACCAACGTTTGGCCGAAATTTTTTTTTTTTTTTTTTTTTTTTTTAAGAAAAACATTGTAATTAAATAAAAAGATACAAATTCTTCCATAAAAATTGGGGCTGTAATACAAATATCATCAATTTCAAAACAGCCAATTATAACAAGAAATTTACAAAGAGCAGCTAAAAGTCCTTGGTTTTAAAGATTTTCATCCATCCACGTGCGCCTATAAACTTTCTATTAATGGAAAAACTTTTCATATTATAATTTTATGAAAAACTCATTCGCTTCTTACTTCATATTTGTTCTATATACAACAGCTTGCAAACCCAGCTATCATATTCTCCCAAATAAAGAGAGCGCGAATTTACAAAAGTGTACCGATCCAGTCGGTAAATGTAGAAACAGCGGCAAAGTTCTCTAAAGTTTGAACGCCCCAGCTAAAACCAATGCACGACGATCGACCTAATATAACTGCAGCTGTGCAATTTTCAGCGAAAGGAGAAGAACGGCGCGCCGAGCGTGCTGCGTTCGTCTTCGAGAAATCACGAATCTCCCCCACCTTTCCGGGAACTCTTGATGTACACGCACACACAGGCAAGCACGATCAAAGACAAAGAGAAGGACAGAGAGACTACCTGAACGAAATCCAAAGTCAGATGCTCTCAGTCTCGTAGCAGCGGCGAGCAAGAGTTGCTGCTGTCTGCGTACCGTGGCTCACAAAATTCTTAGTGATTCCTTCGGCACTAAAACAGAAGTTTCGATTCTCGGGCGCGTTAACCTCTTCTTGAGCAGTGTAAGGGAAGAAGAGCAACCTACGTATTTGTCCCCCCCTTTGTCTCGCGAGCGAGCCTCTTTGTTTTCGCTTTTTATTTTAATGATCGCGAGAGGTGTCGTCGTCGTAGTTTCCTTTGTGCTTTGATTCGCGACGTCGAGATGCTCACCAAAGAATCTTTGTATTATCGCAGATGATCCGCAGCCTGGAGGTGAGTAGTTTTGGCCCTTTGAGGTTAACGCCATTATTTGTCAATAATCAAAGATTGAGTTCAATGGGTTATTGTACAGAGAAATAAACAACCTTTTTTTACAATCAAACGTAGTTTGATTTTTTTTTTATTTTTTTTTTTTATTTTTTTTTTTTTGTTCAAGGTATTTAGCGTTGTTCATATAATGAGTTAACCACAAATAGTATGAAAACTGATTTATATAAACCTTGACATATTTGTTAATTGAAGCTGACACCGAAGTATCAAGAATATAATAACTTTAAATAAAATACAGCATATAGTATCAGATTACTCAACATTCTTCAATTCTCTCTTTCTAGGTTGACCAATCCAACAATTAGAAACTACTAAATATTTCTACCTCACCAAAAAGTGAAAAATCAGCTATAAAAGAGTAAATTCAGAATCGCCTAACGCTCAGCAGTCAGCAGTCACTCTTGCTCCGTCTCTGTCGCAGAACGTAAACACAAGCGAAAATCAGCTACATTGACAGTTAACGGTCTGAAGGGAGTCGATAAAGCAGACGGGAGGGAGAAAGACAGAGCGTGTTCAACAGAGAGAGAGATAAAGCCATGGACTTTTTACATTACCGTCGACTCAGCCATTGCTCTTCGCTGGCTTAAAGGGAAAACAGAAACACAGAGTAGGAGCCTGACAAGGCTTGGAAGCCAGCGAAGAACAAGGACCGCCGAAGGAACAGTCTTCTAAAAAAAAGAAGTGTTTTTGTCCGTCGTGTGGGTTTGCACACGGGTTTTTCAAGGTGAGATTCGCGACGATAGTCGTTCTTCTATAACCTCAAGTTTTGTGTATACACCAACTGTGTGTTTCTTTGGTGCGTTGTGCTTCGGGACGCGCCTCCCATTTTTCATAGGGAAATCTCGCTTTTTGGTTACGTAAACCAGCCAAGCATCGCTTAGGAATTAACATTTTCGCCTTATACAGTGTTACGTGTAAAAGGAGAAAAAAGTCCCTGCGTTTATTTTTGTTAGCATTAAAAATGTGCTCTCGGCGTTGTTTGGTGTGTTCGTTCATCGTTCCTTTAGTGTAAACGTGTCTCCGAAACGCCATACCTTTTCAGACCCTGAATGCGGTCAAGGCTTAGTCGAGAGAAACAGTCAGCTTGAAAGCGGAACTCTTTTTCTCGGTCTTTCAAGGTTAAGAAAATGCCTTCTATAAATATATCTTTTATTTTGTTTTGGGTTAAAAAGTGATTTGGTTGCCAGTGACCTCTTTGTGCATATTCAAAATTCAAAGATCTGGTGAAAAAAGGAAAAAAAATTTCTCAGATAAGAGATCCTTACAAAGTAGGCCTCTGCATCTTCCGCTTTGTTGCACAAACGAGGTTATAATTCGTTAGTGTACGATGAAGCACTTTACATATAGTATAGTACTTTTGTATTGGGGTATTGGTTCAATTTTTAGTTACAATGCTCTAAAATATTTTATGAGAACTTAATAACTACAGTTTGAAATGCAAACTTATAATTATTTTTAACATGTTTATATGTTTCTTATACATCAAGATGTACAGAATGTAGTAATATTTAAATTAACATCTATAAATTTAGCTACCCTTTGAATAATATTAATCATATACATAGAAAAGAAAGATATAGGGTACAGACAACATTTATATCATTTTTCAAATTTCACTCGACAAAACTTTTCCGAAAATATTAATACGGGTGCTGACATCTACAAAAGAATCAATGAAGCTCTAATTTTGAAGGTGTTGCATTATTTACAATATAAGTAGACATTTTTTTAACGTGATTATGATTATTAAAGGTTCAAAATCTAATGATAACATATATTCAAAATACAATTAGATTCACTATCATAAAAAAAATGTTTAATAGAAGCAAAACTTGTTTATAAATGAATATTTTGAATTTATTATTTTAAAAAATTGTTGATAAAGTTAAGAATTCAGTAACGTATAAGGATTGTATAAGATTGCAAAGATATTCAGTATTTCTCAGAGACGTTAATTGCAGTTTCCTACTTTACCATATTAAATTTTTCGAGTTTATGAGCAAAATGATTTTTTGTAACGTGCTGCAATAGACTAAATTTGTAAATACTATTATTTGTACTACTTTTAAAACATTTAAGTATGCCGATGTCGGGTCTCGAGCATCTATTAAAGTGTTAAATCTCTACCGCGTGTAGATTACACACTCTAAATTTTTGTAGTTTCATTTTCTTTCATTTTTTTATAATTCATAGTAGATTGAAATAAAAATTAAAAAAAAAAAATTCTTCCAATCATTAGTCCGAAAAGTCGATGTTTATTGCTGGTATTCATTGTTGCATAGAGTTTTATAAATGCACGGATTCATCGCACATGATTTACAGCCAATCGTTATCGTCTTGTTTATGCAGACACTCAATTATACTCAATGTAAACATTACCCTCCAGTAGTTTTTCTTATTTGTTGTAAATGTACAAAAGGCTAGGTTTTCCTGAAAATAGTAGCCAGAGACTTGATTTCAGAAGAAAAAAATTCTTAGGTATACACAGAGATCAAAAATAGAAAAAGTTTAAAAAAAAATTTTTCAAGGACAACGAAACTCATCTTTAGAAAAACAATATTTGAAAAATAAAATTTATTCGTGCAGTAGTCTTTCACAGAGTGCCTCCAGAAAAACTAAATTTCAATTGGCTTTCCTTTCTTGGTTTAGCCCCTTATTATCCCTTTCTCCGCATTTGACAGCCCCTCAGATATTAGTGAGTTTGTCAAAACTTTTTCCTAGAACCTCAGCTCAGAAAGGCCTTTTCACCTTGGCTTCGAGGTCGCATCAGCCACCCGCAGCAGGGCTCCGGCAACAGAATTGGAAAGCCCACCAACTCCGAAGGTGCGAGCAAGTGAGACAGAGAAAAAGCAAATGGTGGAAAAGAGAGCCTAGTGTACGAGTGCGCGCGCAGTCGTGTGTACATACACTCGCAGTCAGCGATAGAGAAGAGCAGTAGTCGTCTTTTTCTCGTGAAAGAAGTCGCTTTCTCCAAAACAAGAAGCTCGAGAACTGAGATATCCATGGAAGCGGAGCTCCGATCCTGTGGGGCAGGCATTTTCACTGACTAGTGAGTCAAAAAGACGCTGCCAAGTGCTTCCCCAGTGACTAACGTCGATTTGTATAGGCTTCGACGAGTTTCGTGAGTTTCGGAATATCGTTTGTGTCTGGCGCAGGGAAAGAGTGCAAGTACGTGGGTGTGGAACTGTGTGTATGCGTCGCTACTTTTTTAGGACAGTGGGACGAGCAAGAAGAAAAACTCGCTTTCACTCGGACTTGTCCATATAATAATCCGTTGCTCTCACTGATTCCCCTTCTCCTCTTGCTGTACTTCTTGTTTTTGATAGGAATTGCCTTTGTTTGGAGTTTTTTTTTTTTTTTTTTTTTTTTTTTTATTTTAAAGTTATTAATTACACTTAAGATACTTAGTTATATATGAATTTAAATTGCATTTATACTTTCTATAGAAAAGATAGCATAAACATATTCACATTTGCATCAAATAGAAATTAAAGTAATACCTATCATATTGATAATAAGAAACTACTTGTTTTCGGTAAAAATATTTATGAAAAATTTGAATTGTTATTTAAAAAATTGGAATCTTTGCATTTAAATATTTTAGCTGTATAAACCTCCAATTGGGGACTTGAGAAAGCTTAAATAAAAAAATTAATACACTATTATAGATTTAATTTGTATGTACATCTAAACATTTTTTATTGAAAATGTTAGGATTTTTAGAAGTTTTGTGATGCATTATTCAATTATGTATTAATTTTATTTATATTTTTATTATTTTTAGAGGCAGAAACAAGTCTGTTAAACAAAGCAATGGATTCTGAAGAAGAAACCCTTTATGATGATGTTGATTCTGGCAATGAATCAAGTGGCGATGATGTTGACTTTGCAATGGAAATTGAGGCAGGTAATCCTCGCGAGAGAGCCAGTGAAGTTGAAGAATATCCTTTTGAAGTTTTATCCACAGAAGAAATTGTACAACATATGGTTGATTCCATAAAAGAAGTTAATACAGTAGTGGAAGTAAGTTTTTTATATATTTAAAAAATCATTAAAATTGTACATTAACAATGATTTTATAAGCATTTCCATTTTTCTTTTCATTTTTCTTATAAGTCCCATTCTTTGATCTTTAAAAAGTGTCATGCTTGTTAGCAAAGAAATTGAGATTATTTTACATAGATTAGATGGAAGTTTTAAAAATATCTGTTATTATATCATAATAAAGAAAAAATTCTATTCTCATAAACATTACAGATTCCAGCAACAACCACAAGAATCTTATTAAACCACTTCAAATGGGACAAAGAGAAGTTAATGGAAAGATTTTATGACGGAGATCAGGAAAAACTATTTGCAGAAGCTCACGTAATTAATCCATTCAAGAAAGGTTCAGTTATCAATAGAAATCGTTCTTCACAAAATTTAGCGGTAATAATAAATTTTTTATTTAAAATTTTGAACTTCTTAAAGACAGATTTTTTTTCCTTAGTGTCAATAATTAAGCACGGCAAATTAGACCGAGTAACTACGGAATTTACTCGCGCAAAGCCGTCGACTTTTTCGATGATCATAATTGTCTTAAAAATTTGGTTAACCCTTTGTTGCAAAGTAATAAGTATTGTTTTTTTTTTGTTTTCCACATTTTTATGAATTTTGTTCTACTTTCTTTTTTTACGATTTCTAAGAAATATAAGAAAATAAAGAAATAGTTTGAATACGTAATAAATCTTTTACAAAAGTATTTTAAAAAAACAAAGTAAGAAAAATTATTACATTTATTACATTTATTTTTAGGAAAATGTATCAAAGGGTTAAAATAGTTTTTTACAAAATTCTCGCGTGACTTTCGCTGTCCTGTTCTTAAAAACTTAAATTCTCAAAAGACATTAATATTTCAAAATTTGTAACTAATATAAATTATAAAATTTATGATTTACAGTCAAGGCACAATTCTTCAAATGCAACAGAAGAATGTGGAGTTTGCTTTATGACTCTGCCAGCATCAGTATGTACTATTTTAATATTGTAAATATGTAAATTATTCCTTTTAGGTTTTATTAAAATTTATCACTGAATATTTTTTAGATGATGACTGGTTTAGAATGCGGCCATCGGTTTTGTACTAATTGCTGGGGTGAATATCTTACAACTAAAATTATGGAGGAAGGAGTAGGTCAAACGATAGCTTGTGCTGCTCATGCTTGTGACATTCTGGTAGATGATGCTACCGTGATGCATCTTGTGAAAGATTCAAAAGTCAAATTAAAATATCAGCATCTCATCACAAACAGTTTTGTAGAAGTAAGTAATTTTTTCCTTTCTTAAAATTCAAAAAGTTTATAGAAATACAATAAACTTGACAAATATAAATTTAATCTTTTTAGTGCAATAGGCTACTAAGGTGGTGTCCATCTCCCGATTGCAACAACGCAATTAAGGTCCAATATGTAGAGGCCAAACCCGTGACATGTAAGTGCAATCATACGTTTTGTTTTGCCTGCGGCGAGAATTGGCATGATCCAGTGAAATGTCACTTGTTACGCAAGTGGATCAAGAAGTGCGACGATGACTCTGAAACATCCAATTGGATCGCGGCTAATACAAAAGAATGTCCGAAGTGTAACGTGACCATTGAAAAGGATGGCGGATGCAATCATATGATTTGTAAAAATCAGAATTGTAAAACAGAGTTTTGTTGGGTATGCCTGGGTTCTTGGGGACCGCATGGCCAAAGCTGGTACAATTGCAATCGGTATGACGAAGAGGAAGCTAAGGAGGCACGGGATGCTCAAGAGAAGTCGAGGTCTGCTCTCCAGAGATATCTATTCTACTGCAATAGATACATGAATCATATGCAGTCTCTCAAATTTGAGAATAAATTGTATGCGAGCGTAAAAGAAAAGATGGAGGAAATGCAACAGCACAACATGTCTTGGATCGAGGTTTGTTTTTAGCTTGTTTTTAAATAATGTTATTTTATTAATATTCTAAAGTGTCATCAATCTCACATAGGTTCAGTTTCTCAAAAAAGCTGTAGATATTTTATGCTCCTGCAGACAAACTTTAATGTATACCTATGTGTTTGCTTATTATCTTCGGAAAAATAATCAGTCTGTGATCTTTCAAGATAATCAAAAGGATTTAGAAAGTGCAACAGAATGTCTTTCAGAATATCTTGAGAGGGATATCACTAGCGAAAATTTGGCAGATATTAAACAAAAAGTTCAAGATAAGTACAGGTAATTTGATTTTCACATTATTTTTTTCTGAATCAGTAAACTGCATTTAAAAAAAAAAAAAAAAACAATAGTTTTTTTATTTACATTGATTTCGATCAAGTAACAGAAACTTTAATTTTGTTTATTTTTTTCTACGCACACAGATACTGCGATAGTCGAAGGAAAGTGCTCTTAGAACACGTACATGAGGGTTACGAAAAAGAATGGTGGGACTACATGGACTAAGTAGTTGGAAGTTAATTCCATGCAATTGATCGTTCGACACGAGAAGAAAACTTCCAAACTTTAATCCAGCTGTGATAAATCATAAAAGCTGAGAAGAGATATTGAAAAATCACGGATTCATCAAACTGAATAAAGATATTATATACATTCTAACATAACATCTATGTTAATAAATAAAACGTGGTTACCCTGGTAGAAAAAAGAGCGTAACTCACTTGCGAGTTAATAAATGTTAATAAAATTTAAGACTATCAATATTAGTTGAAACGTGAATTAAAGTTAAATGTATGAATATATATAAATTTTGCATAAATTTTGCATGTGATAGCGAAAAAAAATAAGAATACTTTTATTCGCGAAATTAAAAACGATTTAAAAACTTTTTAAAATTTCTACCAGGGTACAACCGTTTACCTTCTTAAATAATATTCAACAGGCTATAGATAGAAAATGATTTTACTTGTACAATGGATTTTTAGATTTTCATTTTTATTACTGCTTTTCATTAAAATTTAATCATAATTAAATTCTATATTTATTGACTTCAATGTTGGGTAATAGTATGTAAAAACTTGATATGTATCTAGATACTTTTAAAGTGAATATATTTTAAAAATTTTGCAAATATTTAAAGTTTTTTCAAAAATAAGATTCGTTTTTAAAATTATCTAGATGCTCGTCTTAATAATTACATGCGCAATTTAAATCTGATCTATTTTTTCAAATGTACTATCTTCCCAGCACTGAGTGACTTAAGGGGAAGTCGGAACTATCTGTAATTTGTAAATAAATTTTTGCCCGCTTTAATCTTCGTAAATAAAGTGAATTATAATTCTCTATAAATAGTAACAAAAAAAGTCTATTTGGTGTAAAGAAGTATCTAAATATATTTATATAATGAAAGTAAAAATTCACATATTTTAATTTATGAAATAAGCAAAAATGTATGATACAATGTTGTGACTTTCTAAGTAGAATTACTACAATAATAATTCACTTTATTAAGAAAGATTAATAAATTCTATACGTGCAATGTGTACTTTAAGACTTGAGGTATGACGTTCGTTGAGGTATGAGCCTTCAATATAAACGTCATGCGTTTATATTGAAGGCAAATATATAAATGTAGAAATAATTGAAAATACAATTATTGATACAGTAGTGATTTTTAAAATTTTATTTAACGTTGCTCAATTTACGCTCTGATATAGCGGTGCCAATAAACGTACAGGATGATCGGTGGTTGGTGTAATAAAATACTTATTTTTGACGCATTAGATTTGATCCTCAATAAAAAAAATTAATTTATTTCTATCAATCTTCAATAAGGAAATTTGTTAATGAGGAAATAGTAAAAAAACAAACTTAAAACTTTGTGAAAATTTTTAGAATTCTATGCCTGTTAAGAAACAGTTCCAAAAGCAATCACTAATGTTTATTACTATAAATATTTATCAAAGCCACCGTTAACCCTATATAATTAAAGAAATAAAATAAAATGACCATCCCTTTTGAAAAATCTTATAAAAACTGTAAAATCAGACATTAGAAACTTTGTGGTTTTTTTAAATTTCCAGTAGTAATATATTTACCGCTTCGACGTCCCCTTAAAATCATCTATTTGACGCAAATAATAAACACGTATAATTATAAATGTCATCGATATTAGCCTGACCTACTCAGATTTTTTGCCACGAGCAATTTTATTAATTGACATTTACAAATTCCAAAAAATCAATAAGGTGCTTTAACTCTATATAATTAAGTGGTTGACAGGGATGTAAAATTCTTTGCATCTTTAATTTAAATTTTTCTATTTTAAAATGTTTTTCTTTCTTTTTATCATGATGATTGAATGTATAATAATAGCTTTGTTTAGTTTACAATTTCTGTAGTGATTAAACAAAGAACTAACTTGAAAACTCTGAATAACAAAAAATAACACAGAGTGGCTGAGTAACTTAATGAACAATGAACAAGATCTGTACTGTAGGTGTTGGACTACTGAATGTCCAGGCTTTAACTGCCAAACTTCAAACAGAAAACACGCAGAAATCGTTTATAAATGGTCAGCATTATGCCTTTAAAATCCTTGTCATACATTGTCGAAGTTTCATTTTTAATATTCGTTTGTTTAACTCTCTTCATCTATTTAGATTTTGCTGCACATTTAGTTTTAAGATGATTTTTATATTCCTTCGCGTGATTACTTCTTTTTATCTATGTGCAATAGGAATAATGTACTTTTTTAACCGTTCTTATAAATTAACAACGATAGTTTGACAAATGTTTTAATAAATTTTTTTAATAAACCTGTTTTTAGAAATCCAGATAAAAATGGATAAAAAATTGTTAGTTTTAAAAAGAAAATTGCAAAATATCAGAATTAATGGTTTTATTTTTTCCGTTACAGTACGTAAAAAGTACCGTTATTAATTTCATAAAAATATTGTATTCCAAAATCATTGTATATGTACATTTAATTTAAGGATTTTTGTGCGGTAAATTGTAAATAAAATATAAAAATATTCATTTAGTAAACTAACATTTTAGAAAAACTATATAGTAAGCGCTAGAAATCAGTTTATGAAGTTTGTATATTTTGAAAATATTTGTAAATGTATCTCACAAATGACATGAAGATAAGAGGTTTTATTTTCTGTTTTCACGAAGCGCCTATGGAGGTTTGCGAATATTCTTTCTAATATCAAAACCATCGTAATCACTTAATATCTAAAGAAAATTTTAAGTGCTTAATGTTGACAATTTATTTGGAACGCTAGCAAATGAAGGCATAAAAATTAAAATTGATAGCATCAGTCTTTGCAATGAATTGACTCAATTTAAGTCGATGTAAGTTAAAAAGAACTTTGTTGAAGTTCTCCTGTACAGTAAAAATATAGATATGTATTTACGACTTATACATGCGTATGAGCATTATATTATAAAAATATGTCAGTACATTAAAAAAGAAGATAAATGAAATAAAATTAGAGCAATCTGTAAGATGTAATTGGATTACAAAAAATATTGTTGATTCTTATTATTATGTGATTATTAGAAAAATTAAACTTTCGAAATGAACATATTAATATATTTCGATAGTTTTTTGTACAGTTTAAGGGTTTGATTAGAAATGAAAAAGAAATGTATAAAACATCTAATAACTTTTCTTTTTGAATTAAATTAAATTTTGTTCGTGAACACGAGGAAATTTTGACAAGTAATAGAACAAATTTTATACTTGTACTCGCGATTGCAGTGTATCTATAAAATGTAAACGAACTTAATATTTTCTAGCGTTTAAAAAGCAGGGAAAAATATTCAAATTCCCGCCATCTTCAATTTTCTGAATATATGAGCATTCAGAAAATTGAAGACACGAATTGGAACATACTCCCTTAACATAAAAAAGTTATTTCCACGTCATCAAGGTACGCGGTCATTCCTCGAAGTTTCAGTGATTCAGGCGAAGCCTGCGACGACCGTGAATCTCATAATATTATATTGATGATATAAAGTTTTAAAGAATTTAACTAAAATTTCTCTTTGTAAAAAATTTACCTCTTCATTTTTCTTCTCTATATAATAATGCATAAATCATCAAATTAAATAAAAAATGATTATATTTTTCTCATTGGTCGGTAATAAAACAAGTTCTAAAAGTGTTGTAATTTTATCAACGCAATACGTCCAATGAACATGTATGCTACATATTTAAGAATAATTGTAATTAAAGAAACGTTTTACTTAAAACAGAAAATAATAAAAATAAAAAAGAATGTAATATCCCACGTATATTTTTCAAGAATTGAATAAAATCACCGTAAAAGCGTTCAAAGTGTACGATAAAAATTGGTGAGGGAGTAAAATTGATCAGAAAAAAATGATTGAAAAAAAAAGAGAAAACTAGCCATTGATTATAATGTGGACCATTTTGAGAAATTTGAACAGTGAAAAATCTATTTCATAAGTGGAATGTATTTTTATTGTATGTTTTAGTTTGGTATGTATCTTCCTTGCAAAAAGTTGAATTTTGTTAACCGTATGTATGCCTTTGGATTCCTTGGAGAAAAAATTCTACGTGATTAAATTCTTAGATTCAATATCATAATTGCATTCTATCAAAATGATAGAAACATTGTAAATAGTTTTTTCCATTCACTTTTTTGTTTAGTAGTTAAAAATAATCACGATTCATTTTTTCTCTAAGTTGTCTTCATTGTAGTTATTATGATACTAATCAACCCTTACACTTTGAAACTGCTTCACTCGATAAGTTTTATATTTTACTTTTAAGAAGCAATAGAAATAGATGTCCATTAACAAAATTAAAAAAATGAAAAAAGTGAAGAGTTTCGGTCACGTAAAAAGCATTTTGTAAAATAGCTTTCAATTCTGTAAAATAATATATAAAATGCAAATTGTAGTTTTAGGCTATATGAAACGTAAATCCGAATCTTATTTTATTGGCCATGTATTATCATAAATTTTTAAGTTTAGAAGTTTGTTTTTAGAAAGCTTTTAAAGTACTTCTTACACAAAGTATAGTCGCGAAGGGTCAGTTTTTTCATTTTGTGATATATATTTTTTTATGAGAAATATAAGGCTAGTAAGAAAACATTCTACTTGTGTTTCATATCTCCTTGAAACTAACGACATTTATGTAATATCAAAACTGTGTACATCGATATTCTGTACTTGCTGTACCATCGTGCGTCAAAAATTCAAAATTGTTAATAGAACTTTCTATATCTAAACGATTCCTACGCTTTAGTGTATTAAAAATCCTTAGTTTTAATAGACACATTGGATGATTATATAAAAAATAAATATTTAATAGAAACTTTGTTTTTTTAATGGAAAAAAATTGGGTACCTCAGCAGGAATGATAGGCTAAGAATAATAGTACGGTACTTTATTATTTATTATCACCAAAAATTCGTACAAAATTTTTATTTATAAAAGTGCTAAAAAGATATACCAAATTGAAATTCATACGTGACAGTGAATGTCGTAGTAACTTTGTGTGACAATAGAAACTTTGATAAGGTGTTCTATAATAGTTTGAGAATTTAAAAATGAATCGCTTTTGCAACTGCTACTATCGGGAATTTAATTTATTATTTATTTTCTACCTAGAATAAATTATAAATAAATATAAAATAGTCTACCTAAATTCATAGTAGTTTAAACATTTTTGGAGTACAGACGTCTAAACATTTATTTTCGCATTTACTTTCTGAATTCGCTTGAAACGTCTTTGAATACATAGTTTAAATAAGACATCTTAGGAATTCCACTAGACGATTATACAATGGTATAAAACATTATATTATTAGGGAACTTGCATTGTTTCGATTTTTCTTTTCTCCTTACACATGAATTGCTCAAGTGTTTTTTTTGCGAATTGCAGAGAAAAGGACAAAATATTGGATAAAGATTATTGTTTACAACAAACATTTATACAGTTTTCAGTACTAGTTCGGGTGAGTACGAGTCTTAAAAATACTGAAACGTCTCTCCGTGCTAAGAAGGATGCACGCATCTTTTACCGCAAAATCACAGGATCTAAGTACGCAACGAAAGCTTCACTCGGACGCGTTTTTGTAAGAGTTGAAGAAAGTGATGAATCAAGAGGTTACTGACAATATTGTAGCGACTAGTCCTAGTGTGGCTCCAGTCATTAGTAAACTTCTCCATACTGCACCACTAACTTCTTCTGCTACTGGGTACTCTATACAGAGCTGTTCCTAAAATCAAATGTTTCATGAATATATTTAGAAAGTTGAATGTATTATTGTTGAGTTGAAAAAAAATACGTTTGGTACAAAAATATTGTGAAAAATAAAAGCAAAAATGAAAGAAAGAATATTTAAAAGCAAATAAAAGTATAAATAAACATAAATTTAAAAATTCTCAAAACAGATTTTTTGAAAAACAATTTTTATGTTACATACCCATCCACCGCAGACTTTAATAAACTGTGCAATTTCTTCACTGATATATCTAGACACGTACATAGGTAGTTTTTGCTTGAGATGGTGCATTCGTCTATCTCTTGCCCATAGAGCTAACCTCCCCATAAATGCGTATAGACAGACTATTCTAGCCCATGTGATACCTTGATGAAACAATTCATCTGCAACTCCCATGAAAGCTTCATACGCTGTATCTGGGACAACATTTAGTCGATTTACCATGCTTGTGAATAATATACTGTGTTTGTTGAGCATCTGGTATACGTTGTGTCTCATACTGCGAGAAATTGGATCTCTCGATATGAGGTAAATGTCTTCTTTTAAAAGATATCGAATCACATCATTAGCTAGACATTCTGCTGTCTGTTCTATAGAATCTTCACAAATATTTTCTCTTTGAGGTGGTAATAATTGTGGAAACAATTGCTGAAGTCGAATCTAAAATAATAAAAAAAAAATTAAGATTATAAGTTATTAAAAAAGTTGTTTATTATTTTATTGTATTTGAATTAACGTGTCAAAAAGAATGTTTAAATAAATCCCAGAATCAATACTTAATTAGATTGAAATTTTTCTGTTTACCTAATGAATTTTGCATTGCACAGTTATTAAATAGTGACTAATATTAATCAGATGAATTTAAAAAATACTTATTATATAATTGATGAAGTGTAACAATATAAAAGAGAGTGCAAACGAAAAAAAAATAATCTTTAAGACTGTAAAGAAAAGCATTATACTATGAAATCAATAACTGTGATTTAATTATAGCAACTGTATGCTTCTGCTGTCTAGACTAGCTTAACTTTTAGAGGATTAACTATTTTTTTACTGGTATAAAGTTAATTTTTTTCGTATAAAATGTTACAAAGGAAATATCAATCCTTCCCAACTGTATTGTCTAATGAAAATTCTTTCTTGTATACATAAATGGCATGTTAAGCAGCTGAAGAATAACAACCAATGTAAATATAAACATTAATTCATTTCATTCATTCTGCTCTATCACTGAAAATATTCTTATGAATTTTACTCTAAATTATATCATGATCTTTTCATTTACATTTATATGCAGTTAACTTAGTTTTACTACTTAGTCTTTTTCTTTAAATATTGTGCAAATTTTTCCCCAATATTTAAAAGAAACAAAACAAGGCTTTTTAGATCCTAGTCTATAACAATGAACAGCTGTAGTGCATCGGCGTAATGACGTCGTGTTTTTACATTGAAAGTGTGACAGTTTTAAAGTTGAAAAGAGCCGTACCTGGCAGACCTCGACGAACGACATACCGGCGCTGTCGGTTGCGGCGGCGGCATAGCGGCAGAGATCGCCGCGTTGCTGCTGCTGCTGCTGCTCGTCGAGGCCGTTCTGCTGCAAATTCTTGTTGTTACCGGGGGCCGGATCGCATTCCAGAATGCCGCCCACTCTGGAATGTGGTTCCCCCCGCGCGACGGCGGCCCCCTCCAGCCGCGCGCCCCGGCCCTCATTGTTCGCCGCTCGGTCACCGGCCATCCTCCTCCTCCTCTTCTCTCTCTCCCTTCTCTTCGCTGCACTCTCTCGCTTTGCTCTCTTTTCGTGCGACTTGTGTGGCGCGTGTGGGAACCGCGCGACCTAGTGCGTCTTCTCCGGGGGCGCGCTCGTCTTTTTAGGTCTGCGAGACTTCGCTGGCGCCTTCGTCCATACTCGCCGTCTGCTCTCTCTCTCTCTCTCTCACTTCCCTTTTGACCGCTCGTTCGCTCGCTACTGCTTCGCTTTTCGGCTTATATTAGGGGAGGTTTGTGAATGTCCTTTTTCGGGCTTGCGTTAGAGCTAACCTAGAAAAAAAAAACAGCGAGATTTTTTTAGTTTTAGAAATCTTTCGGAATGCGAGTTGTTGGTATTTTGTTATTGAAAAACTTGATTGTTAATGAACATGATTTTACAGTTGATTACCGGTAAACCGTTAAGCTCGCTCTCTGCGACATTAATTTAAGAAACTCGTTCACCTACATAAATTACTTCAGTTTATTAATGAACAGTACGGTACTAAAACCCTAATTAAAGGAAATAAGTTTAGCAATGTCAAAATTTAATTTTGACAAACTCAAAACTAATCGACACTTTACGACTATGATTGCAAACGAACAGCACGCACTAAAATCCGCATTTTAATTATACTTCAATGCAATGAATGCTCGTGGAAAATTTCTTTTTCAACGGCATTCATTAAATAAACCACACAAAAGGACTCGCAACTACCGTTAAGGCAACACTCACGACCCCGGCTTGCCCCAGCTGATCAGCAATTTCCCACCATATAAATAGCCCTGGCTCAAACAAGCATCATCCTTGATCGGAAGGCAAAAAGCCAACGTACCACAGATTATCTCTGGATCGAAGCTTTTGCAGGACACTTGGATACAGGACTCCCGCAGGATTCGCGGAGTCAAGAGGACTGATCGCGGCGGCGCACAGCAACACTCTACTTTCCCGCGGCCATTTCCGAAGCGGCGGCGGCGGCTGCTCTCTCTCTCTCTCTCTTTCTCTCTCTCCCTTCCTCGGTCGTTTGTCGTTTCGCTAAGGGAGAGAGAGCGAGAGCGCGAGTGGATTCTCCTTTTATCCCACACACGCCGGCAGCACACGGAACCTCCTCTCTCTTTCTCTCCGCATGGATCATTCACGTTTGCGCCCCACCAAGTCGCGCGAGCCGCCGCGCCGCCACCGCGCGCGTTTTTCTCTCTCTTTTATCCTTTTTTTCGCGCGCTCCTTTCTTCGCGTGCGCGCGCGGCGCGCCAGCTCGATTTTCCCATGAATCCCGGGAGCGCGGATTTTTCCGTGCTTCTTTTTTGCGAAAACTACAGCTGATTATTGATTTTTTTTTAACGCTCCGAGACGCGGCGAGGTGAGTGGGAAGCTTTTTTCTTTTTGCGGGTTTAGACGTGGAGTTTTGCTGGCTGGAAGCGGAATTCACCGTTGGCCACTGCGTCGGCCAGTCTCTTATGGTTATGGGTAACCGCGCTATTTGATACCGTGGAAACTGACTGGCTGCAAACTTGTTGCGGAAAAACACCATTTATCACGTACACGCTTGAAAAGCTGAGTTATTCTATACGTACATTATTTAACTTGTTTTCTTTCTTTAACAGGTATTTGCCAGGAATGTTTTCGGAATTCACGATGAAATAAGCATGCGATTCTATTAAAGTTAATTTAGTGTAATAAATAAATTCTACTTCGTTACAACAAAACTTTAATTACAACGAAAACCAATCTGAACCATATAAGAAAGCCTCCGCAGCCAGCCGAAAGAAGCCAAGAAAAAGCTTCGACTCCAAATTAAACGAATAGCCCGCAAACATCAATACCGAACATAAAAGAGTATCCGATAACTCAAGGGGGGGGGGGGGGCCTTTATTCCGATTAAGCGTGCTTTTTCTCTCCCGGGCGTGCAAGCATGTATATATACAGCATGCACGAGCTCTCGCGCGCGCGGTCAAACGAGCGAGCCGAGAGAGCAAAGCGAAAGAGAAAGAAACACACAGCATCCTCGCGAGTGGAAAGGCCGCGCGCGCGCATGCAGGCACACGTGCACTCACACTCGCGCGAAGCCGCGCGCGTGCAGTCGCGAATTCCTCGTGCCGCCGCCGCCGCCGGCAGAGAGGAGGCCCCCCGACGAGCGCTTCTTTTTCGGCGCTCGCGGCGCCCGCTTTTTTCGCGAACCTCCGAGTAATGAGACGCTTGGGTTTCGGGGCCGTTTGACGGTGGATGGCGGAGGGCTCGATGTGCTTCGTCGCGTGTGTTGCAGGTAGCAGATTTTTTGGTGGCCAAGTACACTTGGAAGGGAGTTTTACGGAAAATGCTGAAATCGTTCATCGTTTCAAATAGTTTTTCTTTTTTTCGCGGATAAACAATGGCTTGACATTCGAACGATCGAAACGTGCAAACGTTATTCAAATCCGGTTCCCAAAAAGCATTTCTACGTCACTCCGAAATTCCCGGCCGATTCGCGAAACCGAAAAAAAGAAAATAATCGCAAACGCAAACAATCGAAATCCTCAAAACAGAGTGACTCACCGGCAGTCCAGTCAGCGGTTAAATAAAAAGCGGCGCAGAAAGAGGTTTCATTCAACCTCTCCTCGGAAGCTTCTTGAGAGCCGATCAGCTATAGTAGGCGAGAGGGGGAGGAGGCCTCTCTCTCTCTCTCTCTCTCTCGGTGCAGTCCATTGAGCGCGAGCCGATGAACCGCGGCGCTGCTCTCTCTCTCGCGCGGCGGCGGAAAGGCCAGAAATAGAACCTCTCGGCTTTTCTTTCTCACGGTCCGCGCGCGCTCCGCTCTCTCGCGTGCAGATAGATCGCGACTCCGGCTTCTCCCCTTTCCCTCCGCGCGCCGCGCACTTTAGCCTCTCTCTCCCTCTCTCGTCGAGCCTGCGGTGAGAGGCGGCCGAGAGGGAGCGAACCCGCTCTCCGGTCTGAATGAAAATTCCTAAGACGATCGGGTTTTTTTTTTCTTCTTGCTTGCACCGGGGCCTGTTCCTCGGGGCGCTGGGATATGACTTTGCCGCGCGGAGGCGTTGCGGGAGAGTTTCGGCGGGGGGGCTGATTCTTGGCGTCCTACTAATCTTCGTGGATTAATAACGATATTTGAAGCAGTAATGCAGGTACTTGATATCCGTTTATAAAAAGTGTAGCACTTGTTTAAATGAATTGAGATACATTCCTGGGTTAAAGTTTGCTTAAGAAAATGAAAAATGAATTGAAAATTTATGAGAAAATCCGATTGTTTCAAAGTTGCGTTATACTTAGGATTTTACTAGAATAGGTAGGGTAACTATTCTCATCATGGCTCATTAAAGTCATAATAGGCCTTCCTCCCAGGATTGCCTTTCTACGTTATAAGGATTTACTTGTGCTACCTCGTGCTTTTCATGCGTGATTTCGCTCACCGAGATGAGGCAGAGGTTATTATACTTAAGAATAGTTATACTCGCTATTTTGCAATACTTCAATTATTTTCATTATATTGCTATAATAATATATAATACCCGTCGTATCATTACATTATAAAAAGCCTTTCACGTTTTACAGCAAAATACAGCAGACTAACAACAACAGCAGACTTTATTTCAAAATTTCATATTAATTTGCCCGCGCTCAACAAACCACAAGCTTTCCCTCGCCAAATTACTCGGCATTCCTTGTGCAGCTCCCGACAAAAGCCCCAAACAAAGAATAAACAATGTCGATCAGCTTCATCCTCCCTCTCTCGCGTCTCGCACAAAAGCCGGCCGCGGGATGCACTTCCCTCCTACCCCCCTCCCGCCCTCTTCCCCCGCCGGGGAGCTGCATCGCCGCGGCATCTCCCGTGTGAGGTAATACGCGAGGAGGCATCAAGACGGAAACTCTCCGGGCGCAAAGATGGCCGCGCGATTACGCGCGATATTACACAGCGCAGCCGCCGCCGCCGCCGCTGATGATTGCGCACCGCCGCCGCGGCCGCCGCTCGCGCATGCAGGAACGTGGGAGAGCGGTAATGGGGTGGCTCGTTTGGGCTCGTAAAACTCTTTACGCGCGTACGAGCCCGAGAGAGGCTCTCTCTCTCTCTCTCTCTCTCTCCTCTTTGTAATAAGTTTCGACCGGCCGAGGTTTAAGGTTACCGCCGGCAGGTTTCAGGCGGGACTCCTCTCGTGGCAGGCTTGTTGGAAAACAGTGTCGTTCAAGACGCTCGTAAAAGCCGATTTTTCAAAAGGGGTAACGAGTCCGGTTGCCGGGCTGCCGCGTACGGGCTGCTTTTCGCGAAGCGGCCACGGTTTTGATGTTTTACGAGCCTGCATTGTAAAGCTTAGAGAATAAGAACAGAATGCCAAGCAGGCGCGGAGAGATACGCGCCGCGGCGGTGTGGTTTTGCAAGAGGATAAAACGATATGAAAGATAAATTTATTATTATATATTGAAAGGGAATCGTAAAGTTGCGGCTGTTAAAATGGTTAAAGAATGCAATTTGAAAAGTTGATATGCTTGAATTAAAAATACAACTTTTTTACGCCGAAATATTTTTACACCGATAATCGAGCGTTCGCACGCGGTTATTATAATTATTAACTTTTATATACATTAAACAAATTACTGGTTAGATTTCGCAATTAACTAAATATCAGTACATCGCATTAAGCGATACGGAGCAGCGCGAAGCGGAAAGTATTTCATTGATACCGGCGGACTAGTTCACGTCTTTCTCTTATTACAAAATTAGCATTCAAGTTATGACTCACGCAAAATTAAAAGCTATAAAGAACGCCAGCCAGCCGCAGTCTAAATGTCTGCATATCGTTAATAGAGATTTTCTTTGAAAATCAATGCACGCCCCTGCCGCTCCAATAACAAAAACCCCAGCCGATTTTTAGCAATCGAAAAACCGGTTCGCCCAATAACCGAAAGAAAATCAAAACGCAAAAAAAAAGAAACCTTCGGATTAAAAAGAAGAAATCTCGCGGCTGGAGTGTATTTCTAAAAATAGTCGGAAAATCGGCGCGATAAAGAAAAAGGAAAAACCTACACCGTTTAATGCGCAGCTGCGGCCGCGCGGCTTAATCCGCGAAAAGAAACCTTCTGCGCTCTCCTGCTCCTCTGTCCCGAGCCTTTTTCGTTCCTGCATTTTTTTCCCACCGTCTGCGGCACCGCGGAATGTCGCGGCTTCCTTTTTTTTTCTTTCTCGCGCGCCGCGCGGCCGACCGACTGACTCGGTTCGCGCGTTCGCTCGGCCCGTAATTGCGGGAGCGCCGAAGATGGCAAATGGGGAAACCTCGAGAGGAAACCGCGCGGAATTCGCTCGGGAAAATCGGCGTAGATGGGAGAAATAATTGGCGAAAGCTTTTAAAACGTGGACTCTTAGTTGGTCTTACGTAAAGGCCGCTGTGGGCTTGCTTGAGCGCGCGGCTCGTTCCCGTTGGTTTGCCTGAAAATGGTTGGGCAGGCGCCTTTCGGAACGTTTGAATCGGAGTTTTAAACGAGAATTAGAGTTTGCTCGTAAGTGGGATAAGTCGTACAATGGAAGTAGAAAATTTCAGCGAAGTAAGAGGACAAAATTTTCAACCGGTGACGATTGAATTATACAGTTTGTATACTCGTTATCTGTGGCGGCCTTGCAGAAGTGGAGCGCTGCTGCAAAAAAACCTGTACGTTTCAAGGAAAAAAATTCTAGAGAAATGAGAAAAAAGGAGCAAATTGAAGAGTGCATCTCTAGGTTGATTCTTTTTTTTTTTTTTTTTTTTCAATTTTTTGCTCTACTTTTCTATCACGAGCGACGCGAAGGACTCTAAATTATCCACATACTTATTTTTTAGTATGTAATGAATATAATAAATATTTTATTGTATGATTTGTTAAGCTATTAATAAAAGATAAATATACTTTCTAATATTATTTCTAGAACGCGCTTGCTTTTGCAAGTAACTAGAAATCCGGTATGAAATAATCCAAAATGAACAAAACTAGTACTAATAATGCTTTTTAAGCTTCCAGGTATAAAACACGATTGTTAAAAGTTTAATGGAAGGTTACAATATTGTTTTTAAAAATATTTTTAAAACTTTATTATTTTCATTGGCCTTTTAAACAAAGTCATAAAAATTAAGAAAAAAAAATATTTTAATTACAATTAATCATTGCCAATTAGTTGCTTAATACTTATTTTCTGTCAACAAAAACCTTAAATCTTCAAGGTATAAATTAACGTTTTTCTTTGCTCTAATTACATTAGATTCATTACAATCGAAAGCAAACAACAACTTTTCCAAAAAACGAAACGATCTGCCCTCAAATTCCACCGTACCTCTTATCGCCGCGTTAACGCATTTAAAATCCCCAACATACGCACACAAAAGGACGTCAATTTAAAATTGAAAAAAAGCGAAAGAGCCCGGCGCGAGGCGTCGCTCTCGGCCCGCCGGAGGAGAGGTCGGCGATTTAAAAGGCCCAGCAACAGGCTGGTACGAACCGGCGGCGAAGTCGACGAGTCGCGCCGCGCAGTGAAAGTCAGAGTCGCTGGTTCCCAAGCGGCGAGAAGTTCTGGGTCACTGACATCTCTCGGCGCGCACCGCGCGCGCGCGCGCCAATCCACAGTGTATTACTCGCGGAGAGCTGCGGAGAGAGCCTCTCCGCGAGCCCTCCGCTGGCATTTTTTCTTGCAGCCGCGACAGCGACTCATTACGCGCTTTTCTTCGCCGCGACGAGTTTCGCGAGTCGATCAGCGGCTCATGGTTATTCAATGACGCTGTGTGGTTGGACAAAATTGTTTCGCGTTTTGAGGAAGGTAAATGAGAAGCTGAAGCGGAAGCTGAATTTCGCGGGAATTGTTGCATCCGAAATTTAGTTACTGTACATATTAAAGAAAACAGCAAATTTTGTAAAAAAACAAAACTTTTAAATCTTTGGCTAAGCAATATACGCTATGGTAGTTTTTCACGTAGTTGACGCTGCAATTTTGTGGAAGGAAATCGCAAACTTCCGGCTTAAGAAACTAGAATTCCGAGAACTACTTAGAAAGAAGGGCACAATTTATGTACAGGTTGGAAGTTTATGGGAAACTGAACGGATGAGTTACCATTAAGATTAAGTTACGAGCGTGAAAAGTGGGTAGCGTTTTGATAAGGTTTAATAAGCACGAAGAGGCTATGCGTTATTTACAAACAGTTTTAAAATATTGTTAATAATTTAAGATAAAGTAAGCACCTGTTTATCAATTTAACACTTCTGAAAGTAAACGTAATCTCTGTCTGACCGGATCTGGTTACTATTTACTTTGATGCGAAATACTTTTTTTTTTTAATTTACGACAATTTCACGACCACTTTTAACTCGATTTAATATGATAATTCTTTCTCATTGCGCAATTTGCAGCTTTAAAAACTAATTAAATAGAATCGCGATCTTAAATCCCCATCGTTTATTACGATGGTGCTTATAATTCCGTTATCGCTTATCGGGTACAGTTTTTTACGTCACTTTAAAATAGACTTAATTCGTACTTTCTAAACTTGGATATTTATATATAGAAGCGAGCGAATTGCGAGGCGAAACGCGCGGGAATAAAAGCAGAAAACGCGGCGCCCGCAGAAATCAGCGGCTCCCGCGCTCGAATACGTAATCTGCATTTTATGCAATCCCAGAGAGAGAGAGAGAAGCCGCGAGAGAGGAAAAAGTCATTTACAATAATCGAAGCTGCGAATCCCCATTGGCTCTCCCGGCTAAAAGGCCCCGGCGCGCACGAAGCGCTGCGCGCCGATAATCTCTCGGCTCTCTCCCGTTGTTGGCCTCCTGCAATGGGAGCATAAATTATGCAGGAGTCGCCGCGCGCGGCTGCTCTTTTTTCATACATTCCTGCACCCCGGCGAAGATCTGCGAATCCTGATTTGTCGCGCATACCGAGAAAACTGTTATGCGACGCCGTTTTTTATATTACTTCAAAAGGCGGTGAGTCACGCGTTTAACGTATTGGTTCGCTTCATTTGAATTTAAATGCCTGGCATCGACAAGTTCCCTTTGAATTTTTTAAAATTTAATCCGCGCTTTTTGCCCCTTTTTCAGGATACAATGCCGGTTTCGTTTTTTTACGCCAATTTTTTTTTTTTTATGAAATAGAAATCGACTGACCTTTAATGTAATAAATAATGGTTAACAATCTTTTTTTGCAGATTGTTCACTCTTCATCGTTGGCAAATACAAAGTCCATATTCAAGAAAACGCCCAACCTTGAAAAAAGCCGCGATAACCCAATTAAACCCGAAGAAAGCAAAAGCCCGGCGAATCCTCGGCAGAAAAAAAATCTCCTCATTGTTGCATATATCTCGAAGGAGCCTCGGCATTTATCAACACGGCATTATCTCTCTTTCTCTCCGTTCTCCCGGACTGTGCCCCCCCTCGGCGGCGTCACTCCCTTTCATCCTCCGGCCTCCTCCCACTCCTCTCCCTCCTTCGTTATCTGCATCTCGCTCTCTCTCTCGGCTTTTTGCCCATCCCTCCCTCCCTCCCTCCCTCCCTCGTGCCGCGGCGATTTCTCGCTACAACCTTCAAAGGCCGCTGAATGCGCGCCGATGAATGAAGGAGCCGGGAGAGTCCTGACCGGATGTGCGACGCGCGGGGCACGTAAGTAAGCGTGCGTGCGAGGCGAGCGAGCGAGCGAGAGCCGAGGTATGCGGAGAGCCGAGAGCGGCGTCTACTGAACCAGTTCTCTGAGGCTGCCTTTTCCGAGTCGGGGGTTCAGTGTCGCGGGGGGGAAAAGCGCCGCCCGACTTTTTCCTCTGCGGGGTTGTTTTCGGGGGGAGGATCAGTCGCTCATTGATCGCTGGATTATGCAAGGTGTTAACGAGTCAGTTTTTGGCTTTTACGCGGACGCGGAGGTTAAGAACGAGAGGCAAAAAACTTCCTGCGGAGAGTAATTCATTCATGCGAAATTATGTAATGGTTTTTTTGCGCTCTTACGATCGTTATAATAATGCCGCTGGAAAGTTACATAATTACGAGAATGCATCGGGGCGTTCGAAGAAAAAAGAAAATAAAATCTGATATAATCATTATGCGCTTTTAATTTAGATGCTAATTGTTCATTCTCGTCGTAAAAATTTTCTATTTCTTCGAGATTAGAATTATCGTTAAATAAGAGCAATTAAAGTAATTTTTCTGTCAAGAAAATGGAATTACCGACGGAAACACCGCGAGTGTTTCCTCTCGAAGATTTTCCGAATTTCCCACATCATGGCACTACGCGAAAGCCGAAAACTCGCAATCCGCCACGCGCAGCAGCTGAAAATTTCCAAAGCCCGAACTTAATCAAAGAGCGCGCGAGCGAGGAATTTCCCGCGGCCGAAGAATGCCGTCATTGGCAATCGCATAACTCGGCTTAAGAACGGGGCAAGAAAGGCAAAAAAGCGCGGCGCGGCGAAACGAAACGAGCGGAGGGACTAAAAAGAGTGCACACGCAGAGGCAGGCTGCAGCGGCGGCGGCGGCAGCCGAGCGAGCGAGAGAGAGAGGAAAGGAAAGAGAAAGGTGGAGAGCGAGGGCCGCTTTATGAATGAACGGGGCGGCGCGAAAAATTCGCATTCCCCGGGAGTTTCTCCACTCGCGTCTGCTCTCCCGCAGTCGGCTGACGTGTATAAAATTCCTCGCCGTCACGATTACGCGCCGCTCATTCATAAGCGCGCTCGGGGCACACGTATATGCAAGCGCACACACGAGCGCAACCAAAGCCAAGGGACATTTTTTTTTTCAGAGCTCGGGAAAGGAGTCTTGGAGAGATGAAGGTACAGAGTGGATTTGAGCTGAGGTGCGGCGGACGGCTAACTTCTTTCTTTTTTTTTTTATTAATAAGTGGGTGTAAGGAGGAACTGGGGATATTAGACTGTCAACGATCGCGTAATGGCTTGTGTTTTATGGATCATTCATTTGCGTTGAAGAATACAGCTGAGTCAGAGAAATGTTTTGTTCGCGGAATGTAATTGCAAATTGTTTATTTGGATGCTCCGCGGAAATTTCTGGTAGTTGACGGTGAAGATGAATTGCGGCTTATTTACTGTTTGAAAATGTTTTATGTGGAGCTGCGAGGAATAAATTATTCTCTATTGTTCGGTAATAATCCTTATGAAATAATCCTGACTTTTAAGAAGATGATTGTAATTACTAGAAAAATTCAATCAGCTTGTCAAGTTTTTTACTTCTGTTCTAATGAGCGAAAAATCTAATTAGAATTGATTTTTATTGTACAGACCTGACAAAATAATAATAATTCAGTAAGCAGTAAGTAAGCAATTTATTTTTCAATTCTCGCAGTCAAAAATAATTATTTCATAAATTTATTTAACACTAAAAGGGTCTTTTAAGCCATTTAATGAAAATTGTCGAGTTTTTAAAATAAAGAACTTGACACTGCAAACTAGACCCCGTTCCTTTTCGAGAATATTATTTTTTCTTAATGAGATGTCCTGTTTTCATTTTTAGTGGGTGTAGAAGAGGATAAAGTGGTGCTTTTAAGACCTGTAGATCTCAAGAGATGGCGGCACCAGTCGAGCTACATCGGTAAATTTGCAGTTTCAAACACTCCTTGAAAATTAATCTTTATTACGCGTTTAGCGCAAACAATAAATAGATTACTTCCAATAAAGCTGAAAATTCTAAATTTAGCGGCAATTTTACGCAGAAAAGTACTATTCTCCAAAGTACGATGTTAAACGTATCAGTTTACGGGCAAGTGGTTGCAAACGAAAGCGAAACAGTGCATTAATACGAACTCGATGTTTTAAGAGCGCTGTAAATTTTATTACGTAAGGTATTTACAATATTTTTGTCTCCTGTACACAGCAACGGACTGCACGAGCGAATGATCGTCCTTTGCAACCTCGTTAACGTCCATGACTGCCTGCATTTTAAGATTGCGACTGCGTCCCTGTCCTATAATTTAAAAGCCATCAAAGCCATCTACCTTCAATTTCCAAAGTCAATTAATCCCTTCCGTGTCGCGCACCTCCATCGAGAAACCGAAACCCACCAGGAGCTCTTAGGCGCCCGTCTTGCGAGATGCTGCCGGGGGGACAGATACACATAGGAAATTGTCGCAGCTCGCTGAGTCAGTGTGGGCACACCGAGAGAGGCATTAGCTAAGTGGGCCATTATTTTCGCCGGGTGCTGTCCCGCTACTGCCACGGCTCGGACGACGCATTTTCGATGAAACTAACGCGCGGCGACTCAAGGATCCTTTCCTGTCGTGGCTTATTTATCCGAGAGAGCCGCGCCGCAGCAGCGGAGCGAAGCGACGATGAGTAAGGCAATTGAACGCGCGCCGCTTACCATTGTAGGAAGGGCCCCCGGAGAGCCGTAATTCCATGTCATTTTCTGCCATCAGACGTTTTTTGTTCAATTTTTCGGGGCAATTATGTAATACATCCTGCTTTGCCAAGCTAAATTGTGGATAGAGCAAATACGATTACCGTTTTACCCGGGACACAGAGAGCCCGAGAGCCTTGCCGCCTCTGGCTCCTGGTAAATTCAATTAGGTGAGCTGCGAGCTGATTGCCTCGCCGGGCTCTTTCGGCCAATTGAAACGAATGTCTTTGTTAATCAGGCGTATAGGTGGAATATTTAATGAATTACGGTGTAAGTGCGCGTATTAAAATCACGAGCACAATGGAGATGGGGCTTATTGTTGCTGTTGGTAAAAGGGTTATTGAGCGCTGATTTTTGATGCCGAGATTGTGGGTCAACAATTTGGGGGCTGAATGTCGCGCGGGGAAAGGTTGCAGTGACTATTAGAAACTCTTTTGGGTATAGCCAATAATTTAAAGTGACCCGGATACGCTCAAAGTTTCACTTTGATTTAGGAAATTACTGTTGCATTTCTATACAAAAACAATTGCTTGTCACACTTTTCGTGAACCCATTGATAAGAATAGAACCAAGTGCAGCTTTAAAAAATCAGTTACCAAGGCAGACTTCAACAACGAAATCGCCCTCTCCCCCACCGCCGAAGCAGCCAAAACGAACTCAACCATCACCTCCCGAAAGTCAACGGCAAGACAGCGATATGCCGCGCCAAGTGCACGCCAGCGGGTGAAAATGTAGTTCATTCAACTCTGCGCCAGTCGGCCGGGGCAGCCGAGTCCGAGGCGTACCTTTTGCCTCCGCTGCACGCTGCTCCGGGAGGGGGTTGCGGCGGCAGTGAGAGAGAGATAGAGGGATAGAGAGGCGGTCACGTAGGGGTGCCGTGGGAATCCTCGGGCAGAAATCGTGGCCGATAACCGGAGGGCCTCCGGTGTGTGCTTTTCTTGCCGCCGCGCTGCGGCCATTCAAGCTCGACGATACTATGGCACGTCAATAGGATGATTGCCCCCGACGGCCGCAGTGACTAAAGTGGATAAAGTCTTTTATAGTAATTTAACTCGGGCCGCTGCTGCGATGCTTCGGAGAGACGCGCACTTCGGACTCCGTGCTGCCGACTGCGTGTGGGAGAGAGAGAGATCAGGGCTGCTGCTGCTGCTGCTGCTACTGATGCTTCGGCGCATACGATTAGCTTGCTGCCTGGTCTTTGCGTTGCTGCTCGACTCGGCCGGTTGAGCTTTCTTTCGTTGATCGGTTTTGCGACATTTTCGGCACGTAGTACCTTCTTTCTCTGTAGCACCGATTTTCAACGCGACGATTTTCACGTTTTGCTATTATACATATCTTAATTTATAATAATGCAAATTTAATGTAATGATAAAGTACGCTTTCAGTCGATATTTTATAATTCAAAGAATTATCATTATGAAAACTTGCGGCGTGAATAGCAGCACTAAAGTTAAAAAAAAAAAAGTGAAGTAGATAATGTCAGGAATTGGTAAGACATGAAACATTTGACGCTGAATTAGCTGCCACTCACTCGGTTCGAAGATTTTTACTGAACATGAGTGTCGCAAAGCTGATTGAATCTGTCTTTTACTGGTCTAGTGTGAAAGCTTAATGATCGTTTTCTCAATTTTTCCTTGAAAAACTGGCGGAAGATTGAATTAAATTCAATTTGAAGGTCTTTAGAAACACAAAGTGATTGAGCTAATGTTTTAGCAAATTATGCTTGTGAGAACATTCCAATCATCCAATTCACACTTTTTCTTTATATATATATATACATATCCTCTATTTTTGCAAGTTAACTTCCATTCTCCAGATAATTTGAACTAATCGACATTGAACTCTGTTGACATTTTCCAAAGTTTCGTAATTTAAAAACTAATTTTCTACCATAAAATCAAGTAAATCACTCGTTCCTAATCTAGCCAATTAACAGATTTAGGGATTCGACGAGAAAAGCGAAATAATACAAGCCCTCGGAGCCGAACGCGGCGTTACGCGGATCTCGAGTCCTTTCCAACTGTCGCAACATTATCCAATTTGCATGAGCGCGCGGGGCGAGAAAGAGAGAAGTGTCATTGTCTCTGTTATGCAAATCGCACTTGATTTATCTTCGCAATCCTCTCTCTTTCTCCCCCCCTCTCTATATCCAATCCTCTCCTCTCCGTTTCCATCTCCCGTTTTTTCCGTCGACGTATCCAGGAGTGCTTTGTGGCTTATATACAGCAAGGACCGGCTGGATCCGGTTAGCCGTGAAACCAAATGATTCTTCTCGTCGTTTTTGAAACTCTAAGCGATCTTTCGCCGCGGCGATTATGCTGCTATCTCCGCTTCCTGTTTTGCGGATTGGATTACCTTTGCATTCATTTCCGCGAGCTTTTCCGATAGAGATATAATACCAGTTAGTCGAAGTTCAAGTATCGGAGTCAAGAATTTGTTTGCGAGAGTTTGTGAGGTGATTTGTATTCAATGTGTAGCCGCGATTGAAAAACAACGCTGCTTAGCTTGAAGAATCAAGTTCTGTTTTTGAGAATGTTTTGTAATAGAGATTTATTTTTACTGGTTAAACTGGTAGTCTGAAAAATAACAAATGGCCAAACGCAAAATAATAACTTTAAAATCATTGCTAGTAATATTCACATTTTCCTCAATATCTCTTATCGACGTAAACTTTTCAAACTAAGAATCGAAGTGTCACAAACGTCGAATCATCCCAATTTACGCCCAAGTAATATCATTTAACGCCACTTCAGTAACGCATAAAGCACAAAAAAGCTCGACAGGTTCGACAAGAAAATTAAAAGATTCGAGCCGCAAGCTCGCGGACCTCGCGTCGCGGCCCTTATAATTTTAACGAAGAAAGGATCTTGCGATCCTCGTCCACCTGAGCGAAGACGGGCCCACGCGTGACGTCCCTGGACCAGGCCGCTACGTCGAACATATATAGCGCCTCTCGGCGGAACAACTACCGCCTCCCTAGCTGAGCCGCGCGCTTAAAGCTGCTGGCACATCGCGGCAGTCAGCGGCAGTGTTGACCCCTCTCGCGACGACCGTGCTTTTATTTAGTTATCGCCACAGCCACGATCTGGCCAGGTCTCCTCGCGCTCTCCTCTCTCTCCGACACCTGCCGCAAGCCTTACCTTTCTCTCGCTCTCTCTCTCTCCCTTTCTCTCTCCGACGAAGTTCTCCGCTGCTTCTCTCCGCCCTTCGCCGCGAAACGGTCTCCAGCCTTTTGGGCCGCGACTCGACTTGGTTGACAAAGTGATCCGAGGAAGCAGGAAGTGCCCGGACCTTTTTGCAAAGGAGTGAGCATTTGCTAAACGTGCCTATACCGAGCCAGCTGTGATATTATGATTAGGTGAGTATCGATTTTCGCATGCGGGAAACTCAAAGTTTTTCGAGAGGAAGCTGCCTCGTTCATTTATTTTCGAAACGTTGACGAACCGAAAAATAACAATTGCGTAATTCGAGTGTGTCTAAAAGGATGGAATGAGTTTTTCTACACTTCCGCGTTCGGTTTCAACTCTTTCGGTGAGCTTATATTATTTGCCGAATGCTTCGGTGTACTATTTATTGAAAGTGATCAGAAGAGCAAGTTCAGAAAATTTAAACTCATCGCGTTTATGGTCAAAATCAATCGAGATCAGTTGCTGCATCTCGATTGAAACTCTTGGTTTCTATTTGTTTGATACAGTTTCATTTACCATAATCTGCCGCGACTTTTACCTAATAACTCAAATATTCAAAATTATGCTTGATTAGTGTAAAAAAAAACCACCATATTTTCATTGTTTCTTATTGTGATTAACAGTTCTGCAGAATCGGCGCGAGGAAAGGTAATAGGTATACATAAAATGTAAAATTTCCAATTTCCACTAGTAAATTGATGACTTTTTACCGTGACGAATAACAGTGTGACGTGAGTGCCAATGATTAAATTGAAATAATAATTCGAGCGACGACAAGTCAGTCGGAAGACTCGAAAGTGAGAAGCGGAAATAGGTGATTTGTACTTGTTTGTAGCAATTGAAAAAGTACAGGAATCCAAGAAGCAACTAATTTGTCGTAAAGCAGATGAACGTTGAAATGTACAATTTTCAATCATTATAGTAACAATTGCACGAAATTGACACCTTAAAATTTAATTTGATGCTTTTTCTTTAAGAGCAGCTTACAGAAACGAAGTGCAGTTTTCTTCTTAAAAAAACCACGACTCGTGAAGTTTCGCTCACGATATTAATATTGCATAACATAATTAGGGCATATAATTAATATTATAATAAAACAAGGCAAGTTAAAATTTAAAACAAATTGAGTAATTTCATTTGAATGTTTTCAATTGAACAGACCATTATCCAATTTAACAAATGCAAGAGCTTTTTAAACATTTATTAATTTAAACGAAAACGTATTTGACTAATTTAATATAATCAGTTTCAAAATTACTTTTTAAGTTTTTAATATTGTCTTAGCAAAATAAATAATTCTAGGAGAATTCTGTAATTCTTATATCCACTTTATTACACGCGATTGACTGCAATTTAGGAAAATTAAAATCCAAGCCATTTATTTACTTATTATGTCGCAATACTTCTCAGACCTGTACCTGTTCTCCTTACGATCAATAGTAGCAAAAATCGACCTTATCCTGAATATCATCAAGAGACCTACAAGCAACCTGCACCACGATCAACCACCACAGGTTCATCCTTTAACGTACAGAATACTTTAAGAACCACAACTTCCTCGTCGACATTCACAACCCCTTTCAAAATTCTCGATCGACCGCAAAAATAATAATTGCATTGCGAAACTCAGCCACGCGCTCTCGAGGGCACAGAAAAAAAAGGCAGCACCTTTCAACGCGCGAAAGACCGCGTTCCAGCTTTCAGTGAACGAGTCGCGTTGCGCGCAGATTAATGCACGAGCGCGAACCCCGCGAACGAACCAATTCCTCACAGGTCGATGCAAACCGGGGAGATAATCGGGGAATTATAGACGGGCGATCGGCAAGACAGAGAGAGAAAATGAAAAGTGCGACGGTATTATAATAAAATCGCGTGCGCTCACGTTTCCAACGACCTTCTCAAGGTGGTTCGCCGTGCGAAAAAATTGCGTTCATGCGGAATGAGTTGCCGCGAGTCGATCGCGAAGATAAAATGGTAATCGAGTGCCGGTTCTAAGTGCGTTCGACTGTGGAAAATCGACGGTACGAGCGGTAATTGTGCGATTTAATTTATGACTTTTACCGATTCGTTTGATTGTTTCGCAATTTTTTTTTTTTTTTTATGACTTATTGAGAAACGCTTGATTATTAAGAGAGTAAGAGGGTTTTGATTGAATTATTTCTCTGGAGAAAGTAAAATGGCATTGATTTGCTTAAAATGTTAAAAATAGATTTTTAAAAACTAACTAATGAATATGTTTGAAATAGATAATTATTTTTAAACACGTGTTAATTTTGAATGAAACATTGAAAACAATAATTATTTCCTGTAAAATTAAAATAAGCGAAGTCATAAAATCTTTGAAATCGCTTGAAATTACATAAATCTTTTTAACTTTGAGGCTGTACGGTTACGTAAAGAAATAATTAATTTTATAAAAGAACTAAGGTAGAAAGTGTATATTTAAAATTTAATCAAAACAAGTTTTATTGACCATTCTAGGAAAATTAATTGTTTGTTATGGAGATATTAATCATCTTAATAATTATACAAGCTTTTTTAAATGTAAGTGGCAATTTTTTAAAGACCTGTTTTTTTTTTTTTTTTGCAAAGTATTGTTGAATCTGAACAGTAAAAAATTCGCGGTTTTCATGTAATTACAAAAGAAATAATTATAATGTATCCAATTGTTTCAATGTAAAATATGATTTAATAGAATTTCTTAAGTTGAAAACAAATTTCTTATAAATCATTCTCATTCTTAATTTTGTGAATTTACTATTGAATTAAAAGCGGATAATGCAAAAATAATAATCTCTTACTACCGGAAGGTAACCTTCTCTGCAGGTGACTTCCTCAATTACAAATCAACATGTTCATTGTTTAAAAAATAGAGTTAATTGGCACTTTAGAAGCTACTATATAACAGCTTTCGTGAAAAATAATATCAATATTTTAAAAATCTGCTTGTAAAATCACAAACTATCAGTATCCCTCATATAAATAACAAATAAAAAAAAAACAGAAAAAGAAGAAAACCACATACATGCAGTTAAGCGATCATCGAAGGTTAACGTACAATTTATAATACAAATGTTTCTTGGAAAACCAATTGCAAAATTTGCATTGCTAACGGTGTTGTAAATATATAATGTAAAAGCAGGTGTTGCAATAATGAAGAAGAAAATGTATTTATCTTTAAATAAAGATTTTTTCTGATTCATTTAGTGTGTTTTGAGTCAACATTAAATTGGTAAGGTCCATCTTCATGTTTTTCAAAATTGTATAAAAAATCAACGATTCTCATGCACTCCGTCGACTAATTCTAAGTAATAATTTTAATATTTATTTAAAATAAAAATAAACAAATTCTAATAAATTTTATTTTCTTTTTCAATTAATTTTTCATCAATGATATGGTAAAATAGATTTTAAATAAATCTGCCTTTACTACTCTATCAGAAAAGTACAGTTTAAAAAAAGCACATAAAATCAGATTTATTGATTAACAAACAACAATTTAATATTTACTCATAAATCATGTCTTCATCTACGTGCTCGGCAATGAACCTATACATGTAACCTGCGATACTTTTTACAGCTCTTATCTTTTTATACCTATTATGAAATTGAAGAAAATAAAACGGCAAAGAAACGCTGATAATAATAAGGCACCACTCGACTTACTGCATAATTCTTATTAAATTTAATGTGCAATAAAGTAATTGTTGCTCAACGAGACAAGAAAAACATAAACTACCGGTAAAACAGGTAGCCATTAAATTACCTGCACTTGGCAACAAACATCCGGCGCGCGGGTACCTTTTCTTATCATCCGGCTTCAAGGGCGATTTCCGCGGCGAGGGAACCGTCGCGTTTATTAATTTACGGCCCTGGAAGCCGATGAAAATTGCGACCAAAACGACGTCTCGGGATTATTAAAGAGGCCGAACCTCACGTCGCCGGTATTCAAAACTGGCCGCGCGGAACAAAGCAAAGCTCGCCCGCGACAATGGCCGAATATTGTTCAATTGCTGGACGGAGGGGGTCATTTGCATGACAAGAATCCTAAGGAGGCAGGATGTCGGTTTTTTTTTCGCGATAATGACGCGCGAGTATTTATCGTGGAGCGGGGAGGTCAAGGCTGGATTGCTCCAAGGCGCTCGATTGGTCCTTAGGGAGCAGTCGAGATTTATAATCGGCGATCGCGTCGACGTCTCAAAAGCTCCACTTAGCTCTGTATGTCCCATTCCCATTTCCTCGGCCGGTCCCTCTCTCCGCGGAGAGCTTTGTTCGAGCGTCGTGTCGTTAATCCGAGATGTGTGCGTGTTAGCTTTTTTACGACTGTTCTTCTGGAACTTTTTCCGCTTGTAATGTTTATTTAATCGTTGAAATTGAAATTTCATTGCCGCTTTACGTGCAATTAATTCTTATCTGTACGGGTCTATGTTAATCGGGTTGAACGAAAAAATGATCGTACTGAAAATTTATGAAAAATTATAGTAGGATGTACGTTATATGACACATCAAAATACTTTCAAAAAAATTTATAGGAAATTTTAAATGTTTGGACAGAATATCGAACGTACACAGTTTGAAGCTACTATGAAGAGATAAGATAGACATTTTAATTACCAGATAGATATTAGAATGACAGAATTTTTTCTTAGCAGACATTTTAATCTGAGAAACTCCGAAAATTCAAAGGCAAAGGCAAATGCGTGTAGTCGCTAAAAAGTCACGATTGAAAGTAATTAATGCGTTTAAAAGGTTCTATTTTAAAATTTACATTATTTACACACGTTGTGCGATCAAACATGTGACTCTTTGATTCAACAGGTGTGAGTAACGTATAACTTTCTCTTTTTCATTTAGCCTTGATGGCTTCTTTTTTTTGCTCATTTTGTTTACTCTTATGTTAATTTTACTACGTTGATGAAAGGAGCCCAGAATGTGTACAAATTTGTATTACTTGAATTCAAATATTACAATTATGCTTGTAAGGAAGCAAATTTATTTTTCACTTATTGCAATTTTATATCTAATGTTGTTATTCGTCAATTTCTTCATACAGTATTTTTTATAAACTCTTTATACTAATTAGATTCAAATCATATACGAAAATTGAATCGGAAGATGAAAAACGACATGTATTTAAATGTTTTAATTTCCCGTCGACGTTTTCTTTCAGCCGTGAAAACTGAAAATAAAAATTTTGTTCTCGTGATGCACTGATTAGATAAAATACGTCACCGAAAAAACATAACAAATATCAGAATCTATGCGCAATTATCTCACACTTGGCGTAATAACGCGAACCAGTTCAGTGAAGTCGAAAGCGCAGCGTCATATTTCGTACCAGAAATCGCTTAATTTTGATTGCCGTGATCCCCCGTGGCGCCGTTTAAGACAAATTTCACATTTACTTTCCTGAATTATATATACGATTGCTTTACAGCCGCGTTATTTTCATTTTGATTAGATAAAATTTTAATCCTAAACAATATAACCCTTAACCGCGCAAACCTTTACAAAGACATCGATTAATTACGTCAAATATTGATCTTCAAATCGGCTTTTTATTGAGATCTAATCCAGTTTTGGGTAAACCAAGGTGAGACACGTGCAGCGCCGGTTTTCTGAATCTCTGAAAAAGCGGTGCTCCGCGCCGAGCTTGACATGTTTGCGGAAAGAACGTAACGCCGTCGCGATAACGCGCGTATATGTATTCCATGCTTGCACTGATTTACAATTTGGTCTGCGGTCGCTTGCGCGTTTCCTCGTCTCTTTAGATGCACGCCGCGTGCACACCGGGCTTAATTGAGACTGTCGTAATCAATTAATCATCGATGAAAAACATTAGAGGAAGTTATAGTCTTGTTTATGAAATATTGCAAGTGGGAAGTGTTGCGAATGAAGTAGATCTAACTTTTCGACTGATGAATTTTTCATTTTTTTCCGTCAGCAAGTTCTGTGCTTCCTTGTGATATCAATGTTTTATAGCATAAACAGTAACGTTTGAAACCCGGTATAATTTTCTCCGAATTTCGTACGAAAGTGTTATGATCGCAGATAAAAAGCAGGATAAACTCTGCCAATTAAATTCCGTTCGCGACGGAAAAGTAAGACAATTTTTCCATTTGACTTGCTTACTATAAATTGGAATTACCTCTTGAGTAAATCATCGCGAAGAATTGAAACATTTGAAGCATAAATATAAGAAAATAATCAATCAAGCAGAAGGCACATTTTCAGCAAAAAAGTAGGCTTACGGGTTCATTAAGTAACCCGAGTTGTTTATCAAAGTAGCCGACAACGACATTTGCACGTTATTGTCACGTTATAAGCAAGCAATCGAAAGAAAACCAAACGTAATTCGCACATCACGTGCAGAAATTTGAGACTCCAGATTTTTACTGAAAGCCAGGATAATCTCGCCTCGAATTCTTACAATAAACTCGTCTCCCATTAAGACGAGTGCCTATATTGCAGCGTGTATTATATTTGCTCGAAAATTCTAATCCGGACTAATAAACGAAGGCTCCTATGAAAATTTAAACATTCGGTTCCGTAATATACCGAAAGCAATTTGTATGACGTACTTAAGCACAACGAGAATGATCCGGTTTTAATGATGCTCGCTTTAGTTACTCGTTTTGAAACCATCCGCTCCGTTGAAAAAAAGTGTCTTATTGGAGAAGGACATAAAAACTGATTGCAGCGTACTTCAATGAGCGTAAAAAGGATGAGCGCATTTTTATACTTGCAGTGCCGAGAGGGGCACACGCCATCCCCTTCACTGTTTTGTTTTCGCGTTTCGAATGACGAACGATGTAGTTTTTCTGGCGATGTAGTTGAGAAAATACGCTTGTAAATTAAAGTAATAAAAGTGTAATTGAGTCATTATTGTTGTTTGTAGAAATATTAGTCCGAATAAGCCCGCATTAAAAAAGCTTATTACGCGATAAAAAAAATTTGTCAACAATATTTACCAAGTTTAATGGGAACAAAATATCGTAGTATGATGTTGGTAAAAAAATTTTCGTAAAAAAATTAGAAAACGCTAATCAATAACTTGTCTTTCTTCTAACTACTTTATTCGCAGCTATTAACATAGCGAATAAAAAACTTATTGCAGAAATTGAAAATTAGCCTAGAAGTCGACAATAAAAATTTTTAACGAAGTTTCAGTTTCGATTCGGAGATTTAGTTCTTCGTTCGAGACCCTCTAAATTCAGATTCAGAAACCTAAAAATTCATCTAAAAGACTTGGCTCCTAAAATACGTCCAACTGTCGAACTCCTCCACTCCATCGCTATAACCGCCCTCGGTAACTCAAGTACAGCACCGCTTACTCAAAGCCGGCACGTAGAAACAGTCGACGGAAATCGGCTAGTGCGCAGCCACCGCACGATCGGCAAGTGGTTGATTGGCCCCTCTCGTGACGTCGGCTCTCCCTCTTTCTCCCGGTGCAAAACATTTTTTCGCGCGCGCGAACCTTTTGGCGCGCAGCTGGGCTGCTGTTCGGAAGGTGGTTGGAATTTATTCTGCGACGTCGGGGTTTTCTCGCCGCAGGGGATTTTCAATTTTAGTGACGTCCCCGTGAATCCGCATCGGCAAGCTTACTTCGTTTACGAAGGGTGCGCAGTTCGGTAAAAAGGCCGCCACGCTTTGTAAATAATTGCAAGTAGCGGCAGCACGTGATTCCCGACAATCTAAATGTTTTTTCAGAAGGCTGATTTCCATATGCATCAAAGCGACTGACAATCGCCGATAATATTATTTTTATCAATTGCTTTACACATCGTTATGTCAATTGGGATTTGCGTATACCTTTGCTCGAAAACCTCGAGTCACGTTTAATTGCGTCGGTGCGGCGGTGGTGGTGCAAGAACTGGTTTTTGCCCGTGGCAATCAATTGGGCTATTCTATGACTTTGAAAGAATCCTTCGGCGCGTATTATTCAAATTGCGCGCAGAAAGTGAAGGCTGCGTAATTTAAAGCGCGCTCGCGCACATTTCGCGCGTTTATTTATACAAATATTTTCGAAAGAATTTAGATCGAAGTTTAATGCGGACTTTCTTGTCTTATAAATCATTTAATCTGTTTACACAAACTGATCCTGGCGTTCGACAAACGTTGTTTTAAATGAATACCAAAAGGCATTGTTTAATAACTGATAGCAAAATTATCTTATATTAGATTAATTAAATAATCCTTAAACTCAATAATTAATAATTTACGATTATCATTTAATTAGCATGAAAATTAGTCTCTCAACCCGCCGATAACACCTCAAGTACAATAATTCGCAGCTGAAAAAAGAAAAAATGCTCGATCCTCCTCCCGATTACGCCGAAACGATGCTCGACAAGTTCCCTTCCAAGAATCAGCAATCGCGCGCGGTCGCGGAAAAGCCGCGAGGATCCGCCGAGATTTACGGCAGGCGCCGCGCCGCGTAACTCGCGCTTCGTCGTGATTTAAAGCGACGCGCGCGCGTCTCCTTTTTCCCGCGGCTGCGTGATTTTTAATTCCGCGCGCGACTTGTAAATCTGCGCCGCCGCGGCACACTCGACTCTCGCAAAGATGGCGCGTAGCCGATAAAGGCCCCGTCGCGATGGCGCGTCTTGTTTTGTCGGAGCGCGCGCGCGCGCGCGGCCGAGTTCAACGTTTGCTCTTGATGCGTAATTTATGGATCGCCGCGATGCGTCGCGCTAAAAATTTCGAGGGAGTTGTTTGTCGGGGGAGCTTGTTTTTTCGAGACGGGTGCTGGTTTTTCGGGGGAGATCTGTTTTTCTGGTTCTTTTGCGCGATCTGCTCTGCGGAGAGGTGTATTGTAGTTGTACCAATTTTAAGAGTTTTTAAAAGGGAGAAACATTGAATTTCAGCTTGTCAGTTTTGAAAATTGTATTCGGCGATTAATTTACAAGAAAAATTGTGTAGGAAATTATACTATCTGGAACTCTTTTAAGAAAAATTATGTCCGGTATCAGCATTTATAGAAAAGGCTTTTCCAACTGTTATTTTTCCTTGTTCTATTTCGGTTCTATGTCATTTCTAATTAGTCGGATTTAGCTTCTTTACGGCCGCCTGCAAATACGGAAAATGCACTGCCAAATGCAAAAGTAAATTTGAGTTTTCATTACCCAACATAAATCAAGAAACAATGGAGATTAAAAATAACAGGAACTAAAGCTCTCAATATTTGCCTTTCAAAAAAAAACTAGACCTCCGCGCGGCTCTCCAATAAAGTCTAAAAACTAACCGTATCATTTTTTTTCCAAATGCAATCTAAAATCTGTCAAATCGCTTTTCTCCTCGCGCGGCCGCCCATCCGAGAACCAAACGAAGCAGCCGCATCCAGCTGAAATTGAACTAATACGATTGTTTTTTTTTTTTTTCACGACACGCACTTCGACATCGGACTCGAAAGCAAGCGGCACGCGGACGCGCACACGCACTAATGAAAACAAAATGGAAAGGCAGCCGCGGCAGGCTAATCATCGCCGTTAATTTAACGTTTCAGCGGGGATTCTTTCGTAAGGTTTATAAATTATCAACAAATCATGCTCAATTGCGCCTCCACCGCGATCCGATTCGTAAATCATTCCGACGCGCGGACTTTTTTTCTTCACAGCTTCTCTGTTTAATGCGGAGCATCCTCTTTCTCCTGATAACCGCGGCGGTTAATTGGTACACGAACGATGTTGAATTTAGAGCCGCTCGTTGAAACTGCACCGACGAGAAGCAGTGGTTTGCGTTACAAGGGGTGATTTTGTTTTGAAAATAACGACATTAACTCTCTGCAACTGTTATATTAGCTCCTTACAGAGTCCAGTATCTTTCGGCATTAAGTTTCGCGCGCTCTCCCTCTTATCTCGGACTTCCTGCGCGCTAAAATTTTTGTTTTGCGGGAGCGCATCCGGCCTCCTCGATTCGCCGGAAGCATCTTATCCAAATATCCCCCTAATAAAAAAAAAATCGAATGCCGGCTTTTAATTGAAATCCAAAGACCGCAACCCGATGACGCCGTTCGCGAGGCAGAGGCTCCGAAAACGAGAATGTTCACGTTCCATTTTGTTGTCGATTAATATTAACGATGTATTTATAGCCCTTGATTACGGCGAGTAGCTCGCCGTATACCAATAACAAATTTCATTCGGAGTCTTAACGAGCCCTCGGAACGGGCGAGTCGTTTCGAATAAGCGATACGCGCGTAAAACCGCGGCAATTATACAATAAGACGCGCTTATCAATTAATTTAGGCTGCGTTTGCGGGGAAAAAAATTGAGGGCACGGAGAGCTCCGCGACGGAAGACGAGAAGACGCCGATCGAAGTGAGCGGATTAGAGGGCGGAGGGGAAGGACGACAAAACGATCGGTGCGATTTTTTGCTTTTCGTCCTTTTCGTTTGCCGCTTCTCTTTTCGAATGCACTTGGAATTGAGTCCGAGTTATGATAAAGCGCTTTTTCATTGCCGTTCCGAGAAAGAAGCTTCTTCGAGAGGAGTATATTTAATTTCTGGCTCTGATTGCTAAAATTGTTCCTGCACGCGAGATTTTCAGCTCGGAGCCGTTATTCGATATACGCAAAGGTTGAAGCACTTCTTTCGCGCGACGTTCAAATGCGCAGTTGTTGGCGATATTTGAATTTCAAAGCATCGAGAGCGGGCTCTCGTTATATCGAGAAGTACAAATAGTGATCTTGTAAGGAAATTATCGCGGGAGAATTGCAAATCAAACCGTACCATTAAACTTATTTTCCTCCAACAGTTTCGCTATAACGACTCAATTATCGAGCGCAGTTCGTACGAACTTTTTTGTCTATTGCATCAACCTCCTGATTTCGAATTCCCTTGTTCGCAAAAAAAGCTGCATAATAAAATTGATACGCGACGTGTTTATATAATCCATATAAGCTCGATCCTATTTTTCACGTCGGCCGTTGCAAATGAAAAAAAAAAGGCTGCGCGCAATCGTATATCAAACATGATAATTTCATCGCCGCAACTTTGTCGCCGTACAAGCGGTGTACATTGAAATGTAAATGCTCGGCGCGGCGGTCCGTATGTTTTTTTTTTTTTTTATTTCGCAGACTCGCGCAAAGGATAATAAACAGCGGGTTTTACGTCTTACGGTTTTCTCACCTGAAAAAAAGTCGTTCCCCTTATTGGCCCGAGCATCGGGCAGTGGCGCCTGATTTTGAAAGTTTGCCGATCGTTCATAGTCACCTGACGATAACTTTCTACGATGAATGCGTAAAGGAGGATGTTTGTTTTCTACTCTCGGCTCGGACTTTTGAAAGGAGGCGAATTCCGTTTGTGATTTTCGGCGAGAGATTATTTTTAAAATTTCAGCGCGCTCGATCAAACAAGAAGGCTGCTCCTTATCAGAAAAGGTTAATTTTAACTTCACCTTGACGTCGTAAATTTTTCAGCGAAGAAAGGTTTCAAATGATTTTGCACTTGTCTCTCGGCGCGAGCGCGGAATGTTTTTCGCTCGGTATTCAAATTTTTATCATTTTTATATTTCAATCAACGAATTACCATTACCTCGCGAAGCGTACATAATAAAAATCTGTTTTCGACGTCAAATCCAGTCGTTCACTCGCTGCTAAACGTCTCAAATAGACTTAACGCCTGATTCCGATCTGCCGCATTGCATAATCAATGTACGGAGCTGACACATTGATCAAACTCCATATCGGCCGACTAAAAACCACAACTTACCCCAGCCGAGTGGAAAATTTTTTTGAAAACAACGATCGCCTCGGTCAAGAGTCAATCGGAGTCAATCGAGAGCTAAAAAGGCAACAAAAAAAGAAAAGAAGAAGAGCCGCCAATTGAGCCCGGTATATTAGGGGAAATGAAGTTTTAATAAGTGTCAATTTCTCGGCGAAATGAGACGCAAAAGGCACAGGCCGCGAATTGATTTCGAGAAAACGACGAGCTCTCTCGCGTATCTCCCCGAGTAAACAGACGCAATGTGTGCTCTTTTCGGCGCTGCAAAAGGCGAATAATTATTTGAGACAATAAAAAATACGATGCCTCCAGCGTATACATGCCGCGGCTAAGACAAATTACTGTTTTTTCAAGTGTTAATAAAATTAGGAGGCGGCAGCTAAGGAGGGGGGCGGTGTGTAAATTTCCGTTTTTCGGGGATCTTTAAAGAGCTAATTGCGAACCACGTGTTTGCGATGGGATAGAAATAGACAGAGTGTAGTGAATGAACTACTTCGAGGACGTTCGTTCAATTTGACGATTTAATGATTGTAATTTAATTGGTTAATGAATTGCTACAGGACGATTTTTGAATTTTCGATTCTCGAATATGTATTTCTTAAAAATACTCCGGGACAGCTGCAGGAGAAAATCCACGGGCAACTCATCCTCTCTCACGTTCTCTCATTATGTCAGCGCCGATTGCGCTCTCAAACAACGAGCGCGTCGCCCGATTGATAAACAAACAAAACGGCGATTAAATCACTCGGAGAGACTGGAATCTTCCGCTTTCCAGATAGGTAATAAGTTAGACTCGCTCGGCTCTCGACACCCTTCGCACCTCTCTCTCTCTCTCTCTCTCTCTCTCCTCGTATCGCATAATATCGAAATCAGACACCGAGCGCGCGGTTTCGCGTCATAAACCGACACGTCGCCGAGTATATTATTGAAAATAGTTTCCTTATCGGCCGCTTAATTAACCGAGATATCGTGTGTGGGATCACGTGCGCGGCTTCGGCCGCGCGGATGATTAGCGGCGCGGCTCGAGAGTTTCGGAAGTCGGCACGTGATAATAACACTGATGATTTCTTTTTCTTTTTTTTTTTTTTTGACTCATTGGGAGGTGCGTCCACTGGCGGTATTTTCGGGAATTCGATGCTTTTTAATCTTGTCGACACGATTGCGCAATTGCTTTAATTTGCGCTGGAGGCGCGCTTACAGAATTGGTTCGACGCGTCGGTTATCTAGAGTTTGTCTGGGTTTTTACAGAAGCGGGTTTTAAGTTTATCGATGAAAATTTAGAAAGAGATGGGAGATGCAATTTTAGATTGAAAATAATTTTTTAGTATTCATTGCTTGATGTAACGAGATTCCGCGCAATAATCAGTTGGAATTTTGAAGGTTTACTTTATTTTTACGACTGTATCAATACGGGACTCCGTTTGAGTTAGATTATTTTATTTTACTTATTGTAGGCTTAAATTACAATCGAAATTATAACCCACAACTGAACCTGAAAGTATCACGTACTTTTATGAAATACAAAGAGCCACTCTCGGATATTGATAAAAAATATGGAAAACAATAAAAATTTGTTGAATTCTACAAACTGCAATGAATGAATATTTGCGAGAACAATTACCTCACGCGATTCAATTTCAAACAACGCTTTACGACTTTGCGGTTTCACACTTTTCTCAAAAAGTCAAATTATGGCTATATGTGTAATGTACCTTATTCAAAAAGTTGCGCAATCGCTATTAGTTACAGAATAGATAAACCAAAACACACGCAACCCGATCTCCAATATTCAAAAGCTGCAGCGTGAGTTACACTGCGTCTAAAACGAGCTATTTTTTTTTTTTTTTTTGAGGAAATGCCCGTTTCCCCGACCGACGAGTCGAAGGTCTTGCAGATTAAGTGAACTTTTATGTTCCGAACTAATAAATTCGAAGAAATCGTAAAATATCGCGGAGTCATCAAAAGTTTTTCAAAAATTTTCCACCCATAAAAGTCCACCTTGCATCACGCAGCGCAATACTATGAAAACCTGCCCGCGGCAGCCTCCCTAAAACCCGACTCCCATCGATCCGTCAGTTCGCTCTCCAGGCGGTGCAAAAGTGACGCACTATTGCGCAATTAACGGCTTCTCTCTCTTTGCTCTCCTGATAAAGCACGTGAGAAGCAGCAGCAGCAGCACCTGAGTCGCTAAAAAAAACACGTCCTCACCGCTCGAATCAGTCGTTCCTATCTGCAAAAAAAAAAAAAAACTGCATCCAGCAATGGATTTCCCATTACTCAGCAGGAGGCTCCTCGCGGCTCTGAATCACTCGAGGCTCTCTTTGTCTACAAGCAACTCCTGCGAATCAACAGCGAGATCATCCTCCTCGGTCAAGCCCCAAGTATCGCCAGGCGGGCAAATTAATCCGGCGAAACGAGACGTCGTCGTCGTCGTCGTCGTCGTCGCGTGTCAATATCCCCCGATCTCGGAACAAAGATTTACGACGCCCTCGCCTCCCGCGTGCATGCGTATCGTCGGCCTGCCGCTTCTCATACGCGGAGCCCGGCACACGTGGAGGGGGGGCCTGAGTTTACCCCGCAGCCGCGCCGTCCCGTATATAAGCTTTCCGCCTTGGTTTATCTCGCTCTAGGTTGTTCCCGACCCGGGCAACTCTCCGAGACTTGGCACACCGCACTCCGTAAGTTTTTCACGCTTTTTCTTCTTCTCTCTCCTCTCTCCTCTCTCTCTCTCTCTTCTTTGTGCTCTCTTCGAGCTGCAAGTGCTCTCGAGTGCGCGAGTGAGGATATATACATTCTGTGCTCCGATCAAGTGCCCCCAAGGCTTCGACTCAAGATTTCGACGCCGAGTGAAATGCACTTCGAAGACTCCGAGAGAGAATGTGGAGTATCGCTCGGCGATACGTTGTTTTCTCGCCGCGGATCGAGGCAGAGTAGTTTATCGTTCGACGCAAATAAGTGGAATTCATCCTTCGCTCTTCGGCGCTGTGCGCGATATAATTGCGGCTGAAAATTTTCGCGCTCGATCAGAATTTATTCTCTCCGGCCTCTCTCGCGGAAAAAACATCGACTTCCATTGTTCTCGCGCGCGCCTTTTCTTCCGAGTGCCACCGCGAACTCTTTCCGTCGCGCTCACCTGTTGCTATATTACACTTTCGGTCGAAACGCGCGTTTAAAAAAAAAGAAAAAGGTACACGCCGCCCGATCGAGAGCTTGCTTAAAAAAAGAATTATTCCCGACGGGTTTCGCAATAAACGGACGACGCGCAACAGCTGGCGCGTGCATTTGCCTTTATTTTCGTAGCCGCCTCCTTTTTATAAAGTAAAAGCTAATCAGCGCCAATGAAGACCGGTCCTACGTCACGCCGATATTCTCAATCGCGATGCGTCATGACCCTCGTCTCGCTTTCGTTTCGTTCGCGTCTTCGAAAGCGCTCTCGGAACGAGAAGTATAAGCTTCGTAATCGTTCGTATATGTACCGAGAGAGACGTATTAATTTATATCGGAGCGGAGGAGAAAAATGCCAGCTAATTGATACGCAAATCAGCAATTTTCAACGGCAGGTCTCGGTTAAAGACCAGGAATTCCATTGATAAATAATTTAGCAAGCGGCGGTAATTGGTGCGGAAAGGTGGCTCGTCGATTATTCCCTCCTGACGATCCCACTTCGGCATTGGATTAACCGATAGTTGCGGTATACGGATCTAGTTTTTTTTTTTCGCTCAATTAGCGGCATAATCGCAGTTTTTTTTTTTAGCGTACTGCGTGGATTTCAGGTTGTGTTTACGCTGGTGCGAGTGATATCTTGACTGATTTCGTCAGATGGCATTATCTAATAATGTAAATTTGATTTGAATATTTGGGAAACTACGCAAAGAAACGATTTAACGGGTTATCTTTCTCGCGCGACGAAAACACTTTTGTTCCTAAAATGCAGAATCGTTCGAAAATAAACTTTCTAAAAAGCGCGAATTAGCCGCAACTTTCTCGTCTGCCTTAAACAGTTTAAATTGGCGCGGAACGCTTCCAATTTAGAGCATTATACTTTTTAACTACTTCGGGCTAAAAAGGACCGCTGAAGGTCATTTGTGTTTTCTCATTTGTCAACGAGATCGGCGCCCGCCGAAAGCTCCGCGCCTCGCAGTCTATTAATACGCGCGCCAAAATTTCCAGCGCCTCTCTCGGAAAAAGCTCTCCTTCGGCTTTTAAAAAAAGCCGCGACACATCCAGCGAAAACCGGTTCGATCCAGCCGCGGGCGTATATAAAACGAACGCATCTCTCTCCATACGTCACTGGGGTTGAACGAGCTCGAACAATTGCCTCGATCGATCGAGGCTTTCGACGACGGCTGGCGAGCGCTGAAGCGCACATGTGCTCGTGCGCGTTTGTTTTCGCGGCGAGCCGCGAGAGCGGCGCTTGCGCAACGCGATTTTCGAGCGCGCGAAAATTAGCGCCGATAGAGCCGAGCCGGCGCGGCCTTCGGCTGGATTTCGAGTGCCGGTGTTTGCGGGAAAAGGCGAGCGAGCGTCCGTCGACGAGTGGTCTTGCAGTTGTTTTTTTTTTCATTCGGAGGTGGCTATTTTTGCCGGGAGATTTGAGCGGCGGAGCGTGGCGTTAATGAAAGTTGCCGGAAAATCGGATTCGAAGGATTCTCCGGTTTTAGCCTTTTGTTGGCTCTGCTTTTTAAGATTAATTATTGGACAGTGTCTTGAAAATGTCAGTAAAAAATAAACGTGCTTCGTATGAAATTTGAAAAGCTGCTTTGCTTTACTTTTACTAATATACGTGGTTCACTGCAAGTTCAATATTTAATATTGACATAAATTTAAAAAATTTCCGCTTTAAAAAGGCAGTTAAAACGGAGTCATAAAAATCGAGATCAATCCTGCGATTGAGAGGATTGTTTATTACGCGTCTGTATACGTGGAAGTTCGTACTTCCGAGAGCAGAAGCAAAGAGAAAAATCTTCTGTTATTTGGCCTTCCAATTCATGTGTTGACGCCAGTCATCTTCGCTTGGTTGTTCAAGTTTTTTTCGACTCGGCGCAAAAGAGACGCTAGAATTACATTAACCGCGAAAGATATAAACCTCGCAGAAAAATATCGCTTTTCCATCAATCGCGAGCCCGGTTAGTTGCAAAGAAAAAAGTATTAGTCATATTTCTAACAATAAGGTGCCGGGCAATTTCAAAAATAACAGCCCACTTTTTTTTTTTATAAACTGAATCTTTTTCAGTTGCCTTGAGACAAATGGATTTTTTTAGTAAATAAAGTACCTTGATAAAACTTTCCTTTTTACATTTCGATCCTTTAAATGGCAAGTTTTACGAAAATTTATATATCTAATTTACACATCAAGATAATAATGGAAATCATTATTTGTCGTAATAAATCAAAATTTCAATCAAAAAGGTATCTTTATCGCTATCTGACATTTAAAAGATAAAAAAAATGGTCCGCCGTCAAAATTAACAGATCCCGTTCTAAATCGGAGAAAGCACCGTTTGACGTCACCCGTCTGTTTAAAAGCACGTGCGCCAAAGGCGTTAACGAACCACGCGGTAAACCTGCCTCGCGAAAATCAAAATCAAGAGCGAAAAGTTCGACACGGGGGAAAATAAAAATCGAGGCGCGCAAAAAAGCAGGAGCGGCAAACAGTCCCGAAATAGAAGCCGGTAGTCTCGAGATTTTCGAGTCTCGAGTCCGCGCTTCTTCTCCGAGACTGCGGTGAACACGTGACTCCTGGCAACGTTAACTCTTTTTTTTTCATCGCGCCGCAGTGCACGACACGCTCCGGGTGTTTACTAGGATCGAAATGACTTTATTAATCTTTTTGCCGACGAGGTTCGGCATCAGGATTCTGCGACGAAACGCTTGAATATCTTATCCGGGACTCGTTTAATTACAAATGTGCATAAGTATTAAACGGAGTTCTAATGAAACTCGAAAGAAATGTCGAAAAAAGGTGCAGAGCAAATTTTTTTTTCTTTTCTTTATCTATATGAAATCGGTATGGATTAAAGAAACTCGATTTTAATTTCGAGCCGATTCGTTAATTTAATTTTTATCGCGCGCCTCGACGTCAGAAGCGATAAGTAGATTTTGTATTTTAAATTAATTTGAACATTCTTTGATTTAATCAATACTTCTGGAAGATGTTATAAAACCAAACAAGTATAAGAAATGATCGATCAGAAAATACCAACAGTACAGTAATCACCACTTACGCTAACATTCAATAAACATGTCTTTCAAAAGGCATTGTGAATGAACTGTATTTAAAAGTATAATCAATACCTGGCTGTTGGCAAATTTATAATAATTACAACCACCTGAGAGATTCGCGCTTAAAACTACCACGTAAAAGATGCATCTTTTTAAATTAACTCGTGTTTATACGCTCCTCTAATATTTTCCTCGAATTCATAAAAAATCTGGTTAGAGGTTGAGCGAAGATTTAAAAGTCGATAAATATTGTTAAACGATAAGTAACTTGGGGGGATAATAAAGAGTAGACTCGTGACATTCATCGCAATGACGGAAGGTATATTTTTTCGCCATCACGTTCGACTTCCATTAAACGCCTGTTTTGTATTAATATCCGATTAATCGTGATATTTGCCTACATTAACCGCCCCTACTCTGGCCTAAAAAATTTTTCCGGTTTTACTCAAAAAATGATTATGCACATAATAAAAATAACTGCTCTAAGACATCGTTCGATTAGCATTTGATTCCTCCTTTTTTTTTTTTATTAATGCATTCACGAAGATTAACAGTAAAATAATGAAACGTATTACTCGTATTTTTTGCTCTTCGTGAAAAACGTTGCAATACTTAAATAAATTAAAGGTCGGATCAAATGGAGATAATGAAAATGAGTGATTGCTTCTTTAGTAAAAGAATTATTAAAGAAAACCAAAAAAAGTCTAGCGCATGGAAGTAGGTCGGCCCTATATTAATGATTCTTCAGATCGACGGAATGATTGAATTTTAAGAAATCTTGTGCATAATATTTAACAGTTTTAATTCGCGCAAAAAAACATGTAAATATGAAAGTGTTGAAATTAGCTTTATGTATACTCATTTAAGCATGCAACGATTCTATGAATATTAATAATTATTTAAAACATTGAATAAAATAAAGTTACCCTGCAAAATTACTTTTCACTTAGCGCTGCAATTTATTTGATTAATTTCGTCAGTGTTTGGTAAATTCAGCCATTGTGTTACATCCAGCATCGTTCAATGTATCACTTCTAGCAGAATTTTTTCACTTCTGATAAGTACGAAATGCTATACAACTATACTGCTATTAGTAAGACTGTTATTTCTCGCTAAAAGATTAGATTCGTTTATTTCTTTTCTCCTCGCTTGTTTCTAACACTCGTTAAGTCAATTTAGTCATCAGAGCGACGACTCTGAAAAAGAATTTAATAACAACATTTGTAAATCATCAAACTTTATTCGAACCACCGCTTGCCAACCCAAAATCGGCTATCTCCCTTCTTACCTTCAGCTGCAGCAGTTTCCAAAAAATAAAAGCTCCATCCCCTCGACAATCTCCTCGCTGACGTGGAAACCCCGTGGTGTCCAATAGTATACCAGGCCGCATCCCTCTCTCTCTCTCTCCTTACGGCCGTTACGAAAGTGCGAAAAAAAAAGAGAAACAAAGCTCGTTCCCGATTTCGCGAAAGAGCTGCCGCGGCTCGCGGCGCCCGAGTGGGGGAGGAGTCGGCAGGTGGTTTTTAGCCGGGCGCTCGGCTCGCCGACCCACTCACTTCATCTCCGAGCGCCGGCTCTCGCGGGTCAAGCAACCAGCAGCACACGCACTCCACCGCCACCTCCTCCTCCTCCTCCTCGCAAGTGAAACGGTGCACGTGTCGGAAGCTGTGAAGTGAAGCTTTGCCCACCCCGGAGTGTGTTCTCGGAAGCCAGTGACGGATTTCAATCGCGCGCGCTTCGAGTCCTTAAGGAGGCTCCTCTGTGATCGGTTAATCGAAGGGGCTACGCTGGCCTGCATGCATTTTAAAGTCATTGCACGGACTAAGCACGAGAGGGTTCGTGCCGATTCCATGTCTTTGCGGTTCCGCGTCGAAAAGTTAGCCGAGAGATATTCTGTTGTCTGACGACGATCGCTGCACGCGCACGGATACACCGAGTGCCCGCGCTGCTTACCACCTGCCTCTCAGGAGAACCTCCGACTTTCCGTAAGTAATTGGTCTTTGCGAAGGAACGAACGCCTTTTATTTTAATTTTGTGGCGGGTAAAATAATCAGAGGTTAATAGGGCCGATTACGTTTTGTTGGTTGCAATTTGGAGTAAACTGAAGAACATTGACGACTCTCGTGTGCTTTGTTATCTACTGCTACTCGACACTGATTTGTCTATTCCGAAATCGTTTTTTTGTCTTTTTATTACTCCGCGCAACACAACAAACATTATTACAGGCATTACGTTGTCTCGGATGTGGTTTACTACCCAAACATTCCATTAAAATTACATTCCGCTCGACGCGACATATTTTTCCAGCGAATTTCCAATCCGTCTTTTGTCTCCTCGAAATGAACGATTTCCCTCAATCTCTGCTGTATATTATATACACATCAAAAAGTCTCCTCTCGGCCCTCGATCGAACCCGCGGCGAGCATATAAATCACAGCCTTATCAATCGCCTCGCGGAGCGAAAAAAAGCGCGGCGGCCCGACGATAATTAATTAGCGAGAGCGCTCGGGAAGAAATCTCTCGACTCCCGTGTACAACGCCGGCGAAAACAATTCAACAAGCCGCGATAATGCGTGTAAACGACGAGCCGTTCGAAACGCGCCGGAGATAAAAAAAAAGAGGTCTCGAGCGGATCCGAAGTCTTGTCTCGTGTCTGTTTGGTTTTTCTCGAATCCTCGTCTTGTTTCCGTTATCTGCGCGGTCTCAGTTTGTTAGCATCGCGCCTAATTGCTTCGGCCTTGGGGATTGACCACGAGCCGCTCCGCGTATACGCATTTCTACGATCTTGTAGACGCTGGGTTTTATCTCCGACTCTTCTTGTTGGAGTCTTCGTTTGTCCTTTGATTTTGCTTTTAAAACGTTGTTCCGAGTATTGTAATCTGGTATTATTTAAGAGGCACTTTCGAATTTCTTACTCTTTATTTCAACTGCAAATTTATGAATTATAAATTCAAGTTAATTAGTTTCATTTCGAATTAGAATTTATGAAACTAAAAAAATAATTGTAGCTGTCGAATGGTGCAGTATTATCTTGTCTTAAATGTTTAAGATGAATTTTCTACTATAAGGTGAATAAAAAAATAAACGAAACATTGAATTTCCGTAATGATACTTGGTTTCTTTCGAGTTCTAAGAATCACAAAATCTTGCAGTGAATGCATTACCTTAAGTGTTGCCTTTAATTCGATAATTCAAATACAGTGTATTACACGGCAATAGTCGGAAGGATGCGTCTGGATTCCTCTTTTCCGGCGTTACACTGTACACGACCTTTCTGTTTTCGTTCCCATCTTTCGTGCACTTCGATTCGATCCTGCGCTTATTTTTAGTTTTTTCTGTTTTTTTTTTGCTTCTCTGAATCCCTCGTCGTAATTAAGAACGACTGCTTTAAAGTTATTCGAAACAATGAGGCGGTAATTGCCTTATCGCTGGCAGCCGGGAAACAAAATACGCTGGTCAATGAAAGTATTGACTGCTTATTTCACAGAAATTTCTATCTCGCTCTTGTAAAAATATGCTTATGTAAAAAAAAAAAAATTCGTGTGTTTAAAATTTCCGAGAAGAGCAATGAATTATAAGAGGTACATTTTTTATGTTTTCGATGGAAGAAGATAACGCAAACGAAATTTCTCAGGAATTATTAAATATTAAGCAACGACGACCTTGCATTAAATAATGATTATAACGAATTATTACAGCCGCACTGAAATTTAAATCAAGTAACGCCATGTTTCAAGTGTATAACAACGCGCCGTAAAATATTTTGATGAAACCGATACAGTTCTTATACGCATTCCCCCCAATTTCCAGTTGAAAAACAAGCACACATCACGCATCTCATAAGCCAGATAGAGCATATATTTTTAGCTTTTATGACTTCCACGCTCCGCCACCACGCGCATTGTGGTTCCTGATTGGTCGAAATTGGGCTGAAAGGCAGCGTTAAGTTCGTCGGAAGGGTCGCGAGAGGCTGGCCGCTGCTTGTGTCTTAATCCGGGCTAATGCATGCAGATAAGTCCGCTCGCTGATTGCAGATCACGTTAAACGATTGAATTAGCGGTGATTTCAATGCCTCCGTGGCGCGCTCGCAAGAGCGCTTCCACGTCGCGTCGAGGCGCAAAGTCCCTCTGATAACGGACTGAATTATTTTCGTTTTCGATCGGTTTCTCGTCGAGAGCGGCCGGTTGGGTGCCTGCTTTTCCACAAAGCTGCGGTGTGCTTTGACAATTTTCTGCTTCGTTCGGTTAAAATGCGGAAGAGTTCCGACGCCGATCGAGAATGTTTTAGTGTCTTCATTGTTTCGTTTGGTTAAAAGAGAAATTCTTTATAAATTTTGCCTTAAAAGTTACTTTGGGGAGAGCTGTTGAATATAAATCTGCAATGTACACTTGAGAATGTGAACGTTTTCTAGGCGCCATTTTCGTATATTCATGTAGTATCTTATCGAGCCGATACGTCTCATTTTAAAGTCTCTACTATTTTATCAGTGACGAGAAAGACGCATTGAATGCAAATACAACTCAATAACGGTACAATTTTAGAATTGATCAATTTATATAATACTGAGTCACTGCCTTCGACAATTTAGCCATAAACCTTTTCCGACTATACAATTTACGTTCCACCACTCTTAACTTTTTATATCGTTTTTCTTATTATTTATCCTACAAGAAATCAACAGAGTAAATGAGACACCACGAACTTCCTGCATGTTCCGAGTCTGATTTTCATTTCATTAAGCTTAACCGGCACGCTTTACATCACAATAATTTGCAGCCAACGACAATCTAAACCCGTTGCCTAACGGCCAATAAAAATTCAAAGATAAAGAGACATTCCAATCGCGTCAATCGACCGTCGTCCATAAATGAATGCGAACGCCGACCGTAAACCGAGCGACAATCCTTCGCGTATATCGATCATACGCACCTGTCGGTGACAATTGCCGGTGAAAAAACGCCCCGTCGACGAGAAAAAACAGAAATTATATAGAATCGCCGCGGAATCGGTTGACGCAACGCGCCGAGGAATTTCTCGATCGGTATATATTGGACGCTCTCTCGTCACGTTGCAGCGCCGGAGGAAATATATAGAAAAATCGTTACAGAAAAGAGCAGCTCTCGGCACGTGCCGGCTTTCAGCGCGATTCCTCGTTAGGCTCATGAATTTTGCAGCGGTCTCGCTCGGCTTATCGCGCCCGCCGCGATCGATACACACTCGTTTGAGAATTTAGCCGCGACTTCGTGGGAGAATAATCCTTTGGCTCTGCGAGCGTTATCGAAAAAAATGCGTTGATTCGCCGAGTCGATTATATGGAAATTTTGGGCTTTATCTCCCTGAAAAATGATCAATGAATAAACATTTTCGATTTTGCGTCTATCCGTTGGATTTACTTCTGACCGGCGTTAACAAAAAGGGGAATTAATCATCATAGTAATATATTTGAGGTTTCCTTTTAAATTAAAATGCGTTCATCACTCAATCTTCGCTGACATTTTAATAGATATAACAAAATTTTCACGCTTCCTGCACAACGAAACGCTCGATCTCTAACGAAATCTGTAATAACGCTCATTGTTTAATAATTCCCATTTTCCTCAAAAGAAGCCTTTACTCAAATCTTCTTTCCCACCGGCTTCCCAACCAAAGCGAACCGAAAGCTCAAAGAGAATCATCGACGAATCGATCGGCGACGAGCCCTGTTTTTTTTTTCACTCGGCCGAATGATATAGGCATGCCGGCGCGCATTCATTGAACTCGCCTCTATGCGGATCGTTGAACTCGAATTCATTGCGGATCGGCCTATTGTCAACAGAACTTTTAGACTTTAATTAAGCGCCGGGGCTGCCGGTCGCCGATCTAAACATCGCTCTAAGTCGAGATAATTGCGAGAGCGCCGAGTTTGCGCTCCGCTCCTCTGGACGTTGCACGCATAGCCAAAGTGGAACGAACTCGATTCGGGCTCGTTGAGAAAATCAAAGTGTGTCTCCTGCCTCGATGGAAAATCGCTGAAACACGCCTCGTTAGTCGGTTATACACTTTTATCGAGCGTTGTTTATTTTCAATCGGCAACCTGTTATTTTCCAGTTACGGTTGTAAATCACGAAGAAAACTTCACTCTCGCCTTTTAATTGTGCGCCTGCGCGGGGATGAATTTGCGAGGCAATTTTCCGCGTTGTAAATCAATCAGCGCGAAATTCTGCACCGCGCGCCAGAGATCTGCCGCCGCGAGCGAAATCAATCGGGGGCCTTACATAAATGCTCGCTCTCGAAAACTCAGGTAGTTATCGAATAAAGCTGGGGCAGCTACTTTGACCGAACGAGGGCATTTAGTCACAGGATGCTCGTCGGAGGCCGCGTGTGTCAGTCGTTTTCTGAAAACTGCTCGACACGCCCACCCGGGGCCATTATGTCGTTGAGCTTTCAGGGCCCGAGTCGCCGGGGTTAAACGCTAATAATTTGAAGCCGAGGGCCTGGTTTTAATGACCGTCGGTGTTTCGAGACTATACGGGACCGGCTTCGTAGGTTTTGTGCTGATTCTGATTTTTAATAAATTCTTACGAATGTTTTTATTATTCTAGAAATCGTTAAATGGCACGGAAACAATGAAGCTAATAAAATAATCAGCGAGTAATAAAAGTCGATAAAGTTTCATAGAAAGCGTCGCGCGGCAGTAAAAGAGTCCTCGATAAGTTACATAAGTTTTAACGCGAACATTTCAATTACTTATAATTATACGATATATACCACTGGTAAATCAAATGAAAAGTTTCTCTTGCCAATTAATGGCCGATTATTAACCTATTTTCGTTATACCGACGGTGAATCTATATAAATTACAATGCCCATTACGCGCATTGTTGTTTTTCGTTTTGTTTAACTCTTCTTTTTTTTGCGCTCTCCAGTTAAACAACAAGATACAAATTTATTTACGCTTTTTAATGCCAGCTTCGACCTATTTCCCGGCTTTACGAGCTTTTTTGTCTGCGTAAATCTCTCGCCGAGCGCTCGAAAAAAAAATGAGGTATTATTATTACCCGCTTCGGCAACAAATCACGAGTGTCGTTTACTTGTCGCTTTAAATTTAACGGAGCATCGACTGAAAAATCCTCGGCGCAATTAGCGAAATTCAAGAGAGGATCGACACGGGCCGAGTATCGTAAACTCGCGCAATGGAGATAAGACACTCGAGAGAGAATTCGCGCGGAGCGGTGTTAGGTTCTAAGTGCGACGTTTGACGAATTTCCGTTACGTAAGGCAGATAATTCGGATGCGTCACGCCGATGCCCCGCACGAGAGTGTGAATCTCTCGCGCGAGCGGAATTAAAAGCAGGAGAGGCGGGAGAATTATTTTATTTTTTTTTTTATTGATCTGCTACGGTGCGCTAAATTTTTAACTAAGTTTTTTTTTATTGGGTTGTGCCTTTTATTAATTACTAAAGCTATTGTTGGTTGAAATTTGTAATTTATTTATTATTTTTAATTTATGTAGATCGCGAGAACTGATAAAGAAAATTTCAAATCAAGGTCAGACCGTTATTGAATCTTTATTCTAATTATCAATTAAAAATTTTCTCAGCTACCCAGGCAATAAAAACATTATAAAACGACTTAATTCATTAAAAATTTCGTTTTATCAAATTTTAATAAACAAACCGTAACCAATTTTCGTACAACCAGCACGACGGACCACCCAACTTTCAAAAAAAAATTTTCCAACAACGAAAACTGCGAAAAAACGAAAAAGTGCACTTTCGAAAGTGCACGCCTCGCGGGCGGCAATCGCTCGGCGCAGCGGCCCACGCGCAGCTCTCCGGCGCGGCGGCGGCGGCGGCGCGCGACGCGAAATATCTAGGCCAGCGGGCGGGCGCCGATCGATATAAGGGTGGCTCTGCTTCGGCCTCAAGAGCCGCCGTGGGAAAACTACCCTCATCGGACCGTGTGGCCTAACGGATAAGGCGTCGGACTTCGGATCCGAAGATTGCAGGTTCGAGTCCTGTCACGGTCGAGCAATTTTTTTTTTCTTTTGCTTTCGGCACCGGGCGCCGCTCGAGCTTTCGCTGTGCTTTTGTATGGATATGATTTTTTCGAGACCTACGCGGGAAAAGGCACGTTTTTTTTTTTTTGAGGCAGAACTTTTATTTGATGATATGGTAGAGGATGAAGTTGTAACGGAGTTTGAGATAACGGATGAATAAACTTTTCTTGTACATCTTTTATAATTATAGTTACTTTGCAAATATTTTATTTAAAGTTTTTATTTAAAGTAGAAACTTATTTTACATTAAAATTATAAATTGTTAATTTTATGTATAAATATGTGACATTCTTAATATTACAATTTTACATTTTACAAAATTACATTACTTTATATTCAAAAATTATTAGTAATATTATACTGTACATAATAAAGATGGTAGTATCATAAAAAACTTATCACTTTTATAAATAATAATTAATGAAGTTTTTATTATACACTTTTAAAGGAGTATATTAAACTATCATTTATTAATTTGTCAGTGTAAATAAACTACTAAGTCAGACGTACTCCAAAATTCTTTCAAAATTATTTACCCTATAATGGGATAATTAAATTAAATTCTCTTTTGTTATTCCTTATAATGTTTGCCATTCTCATTACCAAATTTTAAATAGCGCCATTCGCTCTGCCGCGTGGAGCAGAAAAAACAGGAAATCGTTACAGTCCGTTCTCCGCGCTTACGATCCCGATGAAAAAGAAGCCGTCGAAAAGTTTAACGACGGCATCTGCAATTATCCTCAGTTTATTTAGAAAGAAAAGATTCTATAAAAACTTGCCCGAAGGTTGTCTTGCAGTCCATTGCAGAGGATAACTGCCCTCTCGGTTTATTCGGCTGAGCTGCTTCGGAGCCTGAGTTTTTTTTTTTCTAGGAGAGTCGTTTGAAAATCGCTGCAAGTCCGATAGACAGTGATTACGAACGAACTCGACACTGCAATAAAGGCAACATCTTTAGAGCTAATGAGTGTTCCAGTTCTAGATGCTTTTTTATTGAGATAAACGTTCGTGCGTTCGGTCGAATTGTTTTAAATGCAGTTAAACGCCAAGTTTGACGAGTTTTTCTTGGTGCGTATGAAAATAAAAGTAAATAGAATAGCATTCAGTTACTTAAACGACTTAATTTGCTGTTGTATATATTTTTAAAGGCCAGATGATTTGCTTTTATGATTATTTCTATAAAATTATTTCAATGTCAAGTACCTCAGAAAAGTCGGTAAGAATTACTGTAAAAACAAAAAAAAAATATTGTTTTAGATCGCCTAATTTCGGGCACTTCGAGAAAAACAAGCGTTAACGAATTGATTCGATCTTTTTTCTACTCGCGTTTACCTTCGCGAACTCAAGAACGACTCGTTTGATAGTTACGCGCACATCTGCGCTGCGTACGTAAACTTGGAATTGTGAGAATCCGAAACAATAGGAAGAATGTTATCCTCCGTAATTGGATGTTCTTCGTCGCTTCATTTTTTGCTCTCGAGGAGGCTTTTTCCCCGCCTCTTTTGCGCTCTATTATGGGTCGGTGGAACAAAAAAAGGAGCGAGTCTCTCCGAGTTAAAAACTCGGTTGTGCAATCGACCCACGAAAATTAACTTCATTACGTTTCTCGATGCCTCTGTGTTTAGTATTCTCAGAATGCGTCTGATCGGTCGCTCGGTAATGACAATGTTGATTTTTTTAATTGAAGTTTTAATAAATTGAAAAGGGCTTCAATTCAAGAAATGAATATAAAACCAAATTATTGTGACAGAAGAAACCCAGTAGTATTTATTTCATCTCAGTTTGATTGAAGTTTTGGTGCTAAAAATATTTTACCTTTTTGTAATATCAAACTACTGATATTATAAGTATTTAAGCAAATATAATTTTCATGATTATTCGTAGAAAATTCTTCTGAAAATTAATTATAAATTTTACGGCACGGTCATAATTTTACTTTTACTATCAAATTGTATCAGTTATTATAAAATTTAATATTTACGTAACACTTAATTACTGATATTAAAAGATACTTCGAATCCTGCTCACTCTGAAAAGATTCGCTTGAAGAAAGTGCGAGAAACGATTACCGAACAATGAAAACGTATTCTCAGAATACAGATGGATCTCGTGATCGCTGCTCCTTAAGTTGTCACGAGACTCATTGCAAATTGACCCTATTTAATTAAGGATCCATTATTGATTCGTCATTCGCTTCCGTGTTGATATTCTCGAATTTTCAATGTTTCTAAATACATACCAAGAATCAAGCACTGTTTATTCTGCCTTAGGCGTGTAAATTATTTAATTATGTAGCGTTAAATAGTTTTTATAAAGCTAAAAAAATATAATAAAAAGCAAAAAAAAGTGGTAATAAAATCTGAATATTAATACGGCTGCAATCATGTAAATTGTTCCAATTTCATAGATTAATTAGTTTAATAAGGTATACGATCATTTGCTGATCTTGATAGTAATTATCAATTCTGAACTGATTATAAAAGATGCAATAAAGCGAATACTAACGACTCATACCGTAAGAATAAATTAATAAAATGACTTTATAGAATGCTCACACATATAGTTTATCTAACACCATATAGAAATCATCCACACTTTTCGACACCATAAAAATACCCCCATCCCGACGAACAATTCAAAACCTCGACGATCCGCCCGATCGTCAGCCAATAAACATCGTCGAGCACGGGCGAGCCTAAAAACAATGATCTCGGCGGGAAAAATCGAAACCCGTTCGAAGCGGTGTGCGCGCGAAATCCGCGCGTTACGCGTAACCAATTATCCATCAAATCTCGAGGCTCGAGCTCGCATTACGAACGCGGCCAGCGAGCCTTGAAGATCTCGTATCTCTCGTGCGAGCGCAACTCAAGCCGCCCGAGGAATCCCTGACAGAGCCACGCCAATAACGCGAGATGCCTCGCTTTTCGTTGTAGGTCATTATGTACCGATGCCGCTTTCGGCTGGTCGCGCTTAGTAGTTTTCTGCCCTTTTTGAGGTAGCAAAATTGCCTGTTGAATTTACTGGTATTTTATTACCCATCAAAATTGTATTAATTTTAGCTTCATATAATCTTAATAAAAGTATCCGTCAAATCCCGCAAATCTCAAGACGAATTAACAGCCTCGTCTCTCGTTTCCGTTGCAGCTTTCGAGTGAGCGCAAAGCCTAGCCCCGCCGTCGAGCAGCAGCAGCAGGAGGAGAGCAGCGCAGAATCAGCAGGAAGTTTTCGCCGAAGCCACATCGCCGCCACCGCCCAGAGTACCCTCGTCGTGCAGTGCAGCCGATCGAGACAGGACCTCAACTAGATCCAACCCCCAGCCCACCCTTCTTACCCAAGACAGATTTACCCAACCGCGCCATTATCGTAGGATGGTAGAAGGTGAACCCGACTCAAAGCAAAATCATAGTGAGTCCTCTTCTTTGTTTTTTTAATTTCTCGAGAATGCGGCCGCGAATCCCGGTCCCGAAGCGCTTTGTGGAAATGATTTTCGTGTAAACGTCAGTCCCGGCTGTGAATCAGAAAAGCTGCGCGTTCGCGTTAAATAATGCGTCTATTTGAGCGAGGTTACTTCAATTGGAAACGTGGCTGCGAAACAGTTTCGTTTGAAATCAGCACTGCAGAATATTTTACTCGTTCAAATGAATCGCGAGAGGATTTTTTTAAATTTTCGGGTGAAAGCTGTAAACGGTAGATGCATTGCGGTAGAGCCACGGCCTCTGATAAGGCTTGTACCGTTAAATCGTTTGGTAATTGTTTCACGAATCTTTATCTCGAATTCCAGATAAGATTCCAGAGATTTATTGAATAGATTTGCTTCAAAAGGGCTCCTGATTTGCTGAACATTATCTTTCTAACATTATCTGTGAAAAGCCGTTTTCACGTTCGAGCAGTTTTCACTGCTCCGGTGGGCAAGACGGTCCTTAATTTTAGACTCGGAAAGACATGTCCGACGTTGGAACAGTAACTTTACACTTTGAGTTTTTGGGTAAATTTTTACTTAACTTTTCCGTGGAACAAAAAAACAACGATCTGAATTGAAAATTTTATACGAAATCCGTCGCGACAAACTATCTGTTGATACTTTAGTTATTTTTGGAAACGAGAGGTGCAGTATAAACGTTTACCCTCAAAAAAACTTTACGATTTTTTTTATTTCGATATTGTTTTCTTTTTAAACATTAATTTAAACTTGTTTTTACAGTCTCACCGCGACCAAACAATTATACGCGTAAACAAATAAAATTTCCCATTAAAAGTAAATCAGTTCTAAAAATGGCTTAATCGACCAGAACAGATATATACGTGCGGCCACGTCCGTAAGTGGAGTAAGTTTCGCACGTTCCCGCGAGTACAATGTCAAATGATTCGAGTCGGAAAGGACATTTTCTCGAGGGGGGCATGACGCTCTCGGCACGTGATTCGAGAACCAAGACCTAGTTCGTTCTCTCTTACTAATCGCTCTTACACTTTCTTATAACTGGGTCGCGCGTTAATTATAAAAGAGCCCGGAGAGGAGGATGCTGCGCATGAAAGCGAGCTGCGCGATCGTTTCGTCGGCGCGGAGAAAAGTCGACCGCGGGCGAGTTAACTGGCTGGAAAAATTTTCGGATTTTCCGAGTAAATAAGATATCGAGGGGACTCGAGAGTAATTTTGTTTCTCTTATTTTCAGAGGGTGATGTAAAAGACGATCGCCTAAACGGCTGCGGTTCAAAGGACCTTGAGCTTGCACGTAAGTCGTCGAAAGTATTTTCAATTGCGTTATTGTATAAGAAGGAAATTTTATTAAATCGATTTCTCGGCACAGGCATCGGGTCAAAGGGCAAAACCCTAGACCCAGAAAAATCACCAGACTGCACGAAACCATACATTAAAGCTGACTTTGAGCAGGCAATCGAACTAGCCGGTGAGTACATCTTTTCGTCCTCGAAAAAGCGCAAAACAAAACAGCAAACAAAGAGAAGCGAGTATAAGGGAGCACTTTCCGCGGCGAAAACAGTGGCGGTGAATCAGCCGGCTCTCGGCTGGCATTGAGTTCCCATCTAATCGGTCGCGCCGATTTCAATGTTTGAACAGCCTGTTATTTTTCGGTGCGATATTCTGCGCGTCGCCTCGGTTTACCGCCGGTTATTTCCAGCCTCCATCCTCGCAGCTCTTTGCAACTGTTTCCATCCACAAAGATATTTTAGCGAGGAGCAAAGCATTTTATAAATCAACGACTTTTCCACAGACTATGGCAAGTTTCACTACTTCCTGCTGGCGGTATGCGGCTTCGTCAGCACGAGCGAGGAGATGGACGTAATCTCGATGTCGTTCATCCTGCCGAGCGCACAATGTGACCTCAAGCTCGACACCCAGGCGAAAGGATGGCTGAACTCCATCATCTTCATCGGGATGATGGCGGGCGCCTACGCCTGGGGCTCGGTCGCCGACGCCCTCGGCCGCCGCAAGGTCCTCATCGCCATCTCCTTCATGAACGCCCTCTGCATCGTCGCCTCCAGCTTCAGCCAGTCCTACGAACTATTCATGTTCTTCCGTTTTCTCAACGGCGCCGCGTGAGTCATATTTTACGATCGGTGCAATTGTTATATATGTATTTTCATGCCAGCTCCCTTAAACGAACAACGACTTCCTTTTTGCAGCCTCGGCGGCAGCGGACCGGTGATCTGGTCTTACTTCGCTGAGTTCCAGCCGAAGTCGAAGCGTGGCTCGATGCTGTCGTTCATGGCGGCGTTCTGGACCCTCGGCAACCTCTTCGTGGCCGGGCTCGCTTGGCTGATCATCCCCACGGATATCGGCATCAAGAGCCCGTCGTTCACGTACAACTCGTGGCGAATCTTCCTGCTGATCTGCGCTGTTCCCTCCTTCATCGTGGCGGGGCTGTTACTGCTGCTCCCCGAATCCCCCAAGTACCTACTATCCCGCGGAAGATACGAGGAGGCCCTCGACATCTTCCGCGGCATTTACGCCAGCAACACTGGCAAACCACGCGATACCTACACGGTGAGTGCCCTCTTCAATCACTGACAATTTCCAGAGCCGATTTAATCCACTCATCCTCGCATTCAGCGCGCGTTCCATCCTATCCCATTACGTAACGGTTCCATCGACGAGATCCGTATCAGCAAGTTCACGGCTGAATCGTTGCCCGTGCTGTTCGCAGGTAAAGGAACTGATACTCGACGACTTGCAAATGCAGGGCCTGGCGAAGGCCGGCGCCCCGGAGAAGAGCAAGTACAAGGTGATGCTCGGCGACATAATGGAGAACAGCCGTCAGCTGTTCGTCTCGCCGATCCTCCGCTTCACCGTCATCTCCATCATCATAAACTTCACCTTCCACATCGGCTACTACGGCCTGATGATGTGGTTCCCGGAGCTGTTCAACCGCTTCGACGAGTTTCACCGCGAGCATCCGGGCCAGGCCGCGACCGTCTGTCAGGTGACCGAGTACGTCGTCAAGAAGGGCTCGCACAGCGACAAGAACTTCTGCTCGGACAAGATCGGCGCCTCCGTCTTCATGGAGTCGCTCATCACCGTCGCCTCCGCCATACCGGCCAACATCGTCGCCGTCCTCGGCATGGACCGTCTCGGCCGGAAGTTCTTCCTGGTCTTCAGTACACTGTCGTCGGGCGCCTGCTCGATCGGCCTCTACTTCGTCTACAACAAGTACCAAAATGTGATAGTCTCGGCGTTCTTCAGCGGCGTCATCAGCTGCGGCAACGCGGCCCTCGACTGCCTCATCACCGAAGTCTTCCCCACGAATCTGAGAGCCACCGGCATCGCCATCTCGATGGTAGCCGCGCGACTCGGCGGCATCATCGGCAACATCGTCATTGCCCAGCTGCTGGACATGTACTGTCCCGCGCCCACTTTCATCGTCGCCGCTCTCCTCATCGGTGAGTCCACAATTCGCCTTCTCTCCTCCTTTGCGTCGATTAATTTTGAATTTTTGAAAAAAAAAAAACGACGATCATTCCTTCCAGGTGGTGGCTTGCTCTGCTTATTCTTACCGAATACGACCCGCGAGCCGCTTTCTTGACAGCGCCGAGGGGAGCCGAAGAAGAAGAAGAAGAAGGAACAGGATGCCGTCGAACGAGTCCCGCGTCCAGCCTCATTTCCGATGCGGCTCGGCAAGCTTCTGCTGAGCTCGCTGAAGCGCGATGGGGAACGAGTGGACGCCTCTGTTTTTTAATAGGTTTAGAAATACACGAACGCGCGCAGCGATTTATTCTCTCCCCCCCCCCCCCCCCCCCCCCCCCCCC